>JBCFXI010002389.1:0-23647 GCA_038496175.1 Ampulex compressa | reverse complement strand
ACGCATCCCAGAGCGTGAGAATGTCTATGAACGAGAGGGGGTGCGTGCAGGGATGCTAACGAGGAAAGGGATAATTTAGAAGAGGGAGAATCTTAGCGTAAAATATATAGAGTAGTCAGAAGAGAACAGTCGAAGAGAACAGTTGGAAGAGAACAGTCGAAGAGAGTAGTCAGAAGAGATCAGTGAAAGAGTTACAGAGTTACAGAGTTACAGAGTTAAAGAGTTATAGAATAAAGAGTTAGCGTATAGGGAATCGTATATATAGTGTAATTGTATCTTAGAAATAATAATAAACCATTCATCTGTATCGACACAAGTCTCTGGCGAAAATTACTTGAACCTAACCATCCATATTTAAATCTTTTAAATCAATCCCCCGCAATAGTAAATAGCATAAAAAGGGCATACTATTCTAGTAACTACCTTAAACGCGTGTTGCAAAATGCTTACATTGAACATGTGTACATTCACTTTAAGAATTCCTAGTCTTAAAACTTCGTCGGATAAAAAATCAGCCCTGCGAGGCATGCGATACTGAGACAGAGAGTATAATAAAATGTTGGCTTCTACCATTGGAAGTGCATTCTATCTTTTCCAAGCAGTTGCATTTTCGCTGCAATGGCACCTGCTCAATGTCTGATGTAATTTCCACTGTCTGCCCCGATGATCGAACAGCTGAGAATTCGCTAATTACCGAGACAATACGGCGAATGGATTCCTAATGCGAATTCCCTGTTCGAGCGAATTTGCCGCTTTCAGTATTCGCACGTATAACGGCAGTCTTCCTCGAAGTTTCAAGCGGTGCGCTTAAAAATATCTTCCTCGGATCGTCGACGATTCCATTAAAAATCATACACTACATCTTTAACTTATTTAATGCTATAACAATATATTCACTTTTTGCAACATCAGAATAGTACCTTCAAGCGGGAATAATTTCTTTGAGGGAATATCAATCGATTTAAATTTGGCACACGTATATGTATTAGCCGAAAATAAAGTGTTTTCAAACGAAACCTATCGAGCTTTACTTGTTTGTTTCTAAGTATAATATTATGAGCTTTTCAGAGACATATTAATACCTTGTACTATTTATTGAAGTAGTGAAAATGAATACTAAGATATATAATAATATATGTGATAATAGAAGGTTTTTAAACTGCGTGTCATTTGCAGATATTTAGAAGATTAGGATGGCTTAAGATATGCTTCCATTGAATTACATGAATATTTTACAAGCGTAAGTTGTACGTGTTCTCTTTTTCGAAACAAGTTTTACAAAGCAAGGGCGATCTTAAATTATATATGCAACTTTCCTAGCGTTTTTGTATTAATTATAGTTATAGTATGCACTTAAAACGCATCATTTTTCAATTACAAGATTCATAACTGTTGTTTATCACAATTTCAATAACATTCGAAGAGGCGGGAAATATAAAACATAAGGTAGTAGCCTAGAGGAGCAATGAGAAGCAACGTTACAAAGGCATGCGAAACAACTCAGAAGCAAAAGTTTCTTGTTAAAAGACATTTCTTCAATCTTTAAAGCTAATATTCTCCTTTTTCATTTCCTTATACTAACAATAACTTATAATAAGTTCCGTAATATTATATTCGTCTGCTGCTATGAACAATGCGACTAAATACATCAATATGTATTACAACGACCATGATTATAAGTTTCTGCGCAATTTGTAAATCGCGCGCATGTCGATCGTAGAGTGAATAAATCAGGTCCAGCCAATCCCTGCGGCCTGGCACATCCACGGTCGTATTCCAGCTTCTCCTTGCTCCCCTTCAGGCATCAAGCAAAAAATTAATGATTCCGAGTGTATTTGCTTTATACGCTTACAATCGTGGTTGAACAGTATAAGTTTTATTATTCTGTACTTTTGTTTTTTGTTTATATTATGCATATATAATAATTCACCACGAAATAAAAAACTGTATTTTCTTCTATAATTATAAATAAGAATGTTCGGTTTTATTTCCATTTTGCGTTTCTATTAAATTGTATATGAATATTCAATTAGAATATACTATTTTACGAAAATATACAAGGTTATTAATATTTTCTTTAGCTAGTCATTGTTCAGAGATAAGCAAATGAGGAGGGCGCTGAATGTGTTAAGATAGATTATTTCTATCCCACACTCGACGCCTCCGACTCTTACAAATATTACTTCATAGCTTATGCCTCTGTTTTTTTGTGCTCAGGATTGATTTACTCGATAGGCAAATATTACGAGCGCTTTGTTTATCAATCTATTTTCTGTTTCAGGTACGAACGCACTGCAAATTTCACGTTTTAAATGAAACGCACGTACGTTTACTCACCGGCATGGTTGAGGGCGGTGAGTAACTTTTACCAGTGACAAGTCACGGATTGTAATTCAGTACTTCATATTGACAATATATTCCTCTACGCGAGAAAACAAGCCGACTATGTAACACGAAATTGTATCAAGCAATAATTTAATTTTTATTAGATGTATTTTAATCATTTGACAGACATACGTGTTTTTATCCATATACCGATGTAACGACTTTGTGTAACTAATATAATTGTCAAAATGGATTACCATCCAATTATTAAAAAATAACTACTGCGCTAGAATATACCATTGAAATTGTTAACTGAATGTATGTAGGTGTGTATGCGTACAACACCGATTTAAAGGTGGCTATCCTTGAGAATAGAAAAGATACATGTTTTATCGCAAAGTGTGTTTCATATTTATAGTACAAAAGAAAGCATACTGTAAACTCCGGGGTTCATCTATAATTTTTATTTTTTTAATAAAAAAGCTAAATTTTTAAATATCGGAATTACTCTTATAAGGGGTGTTCATAACTTTTCAGCATAATTAGAAAGCTATGATGATGTGGTGGATAGAAGTTTCGCCTTCTAATGTAGCTAATTCTCTATTTAATATACACAGTGTGATCTAGCTTGAAAATGTGGGATTTAAAATAGATGACCTTAATATTTGACGAAAAATTTCTAAGAAAAAAATATAAGTGTATTTAGAATGATATCTCAGAATAACAGCAAATATCCCTACTTTTATAAGATAATCATAAAAAGAAATACAGCTTAAACTTTTTCCAAGTTTGAGTTACTGACACACACACTTGTTTTCGTTTATGAAACTATAAGTAATATGTTAAATATGTAGGATACAAAGGGATATTTTTTTCAACATAACTAGGTTCATAATAAAATTAAAAAGAAAACATCAAATGTAAAAAGTAATATTTATATTTTTAACTGCTCTTCAATTGTTCAGTCCCAAAGATCGAACGGGCTCGAGCAAACAAAGGTATTTAAAAACGACAAAACCAGCCGATTGCTTTACGACCTTAGGGGTAAAATTTTCACCGGACCTCTGCTTAATTTCAGAGGTCCGCTAGGCAATAAAACATTGGGCATTTCTAAAGGCATAAGTGCAGCACTCTAACCATCGACAACACGTGTGTTCTGTCAATTATTTTATGCCCAACATTATTTTAAGACCAACGATGCCCAAGGAAAGGTCATGAAAGGCAATCCGTTAGCCAAGAATCTGTTAGCCATTTCCAGAGAAATGCAGCCCAACCAATCGAAGTAAAGAAGCCGCCCAAAAAACCCTCAAAATCGTACAGAACTTTGCGATTGGTAAAGGAATTCCTAAACTCCGCCCGAGGAGGTGAAGAAAACCCCTACCAATTCATTAGCCATTTTACTGAAAAACCACAGCAAAACGCCATGCAAGGCAGTCGTCACAAACAGTCGCATAATAATCGCAGTGGTCACTAACGGCCGCATTAAGAGTCAGCCGCTCGTCGTTATCATTTAAAGTAGTGTTCAAAGAATCGTCTTTGTCCCTCGCGAAATCACGCAATAAGCAAGGCAGTGTTCAAGGAATCGTCTTTGACACTTGCAAATATCACGTATTAAGCAACATAGCGAGGCGACTATCTCGTTGACTCTAGTCTAAACGCGATTATTTAAGAACATCACGCACGACTCAACACCTCAATTTGTACATACGATAGTGTTAGTAAATTATTGTTAACCAAACACTTCGTTCTCTATCACATCCTGCATTTCCACTCGCCTTGATCAAACGTGATCAAGCTTACGTCCCCATCACCGTCACGTAGCAGCTAGGAGCGAGATTTACGACCCCGCGAAATTCTACGTAAAGAATTACGGCGAGGGCGGGACGTAACATCGATATAACATATAATCCCTTTGTATATTTTACACTATAGAGGATAAAGCAATCAGAAACGTAATAAATGAATAATCGCCATATTCATGGTAGTAGACTGAAAACATGCAAATATAAAGCTGTGCTGCTTGTTTATATTTACATTTTCCTCCTGGATCGAATAAGTTTACAAATATTTTAATATAATAATAATATTTCTAAGCGAGGTACCATATGCATCTTTTCACATTTACGTTGTGTTACCGGTTGTCAAGAATTTTGCGAATGCCTGTTCCCCTGCACCCACCAACCAGAGGCTTTCGTGAAATTCATTAAGCGTAAAATGCATGCAGCTGGCAGTAATAATTAACAATATTTCCATAGCCGTTAGCCTTTCGCGAGCACATACTAATTAGCTCTGTACGTGTCACATAAAGTATAATTAGTCATCGTTTCTGCTTTGACTTTCAAAAGCATTGTTTATCATCAGGCTCTTTGATAATTACACGGTACGTTTATCGGATTCAATCCGCATTTCGAAAATCATAAACATCGTTCCTGCTTTATCTCGTCGGACGTTATCCCCGTAACATACGTTAATTATTATTACGCACCCTGTTGATCACCTTCGGAAAATTTATAAGTAAAAACGCATGTAAATACTTTATGAATGTGTTATTTTAATGAAAAACCTCATAGCTTACAGGGGCAGTAACAAATATTGATAATTAACATTACGTTCAAAAAGATTATTCCTAACGGCTAAACTAAAATAATACCGGCTATTCAAATTGGCAGATGAGTTTTATCCAATACCATTGGCACAAGTTAATGTGATTTGTAAAATACATTTCGCTGATTAATGCGTTAATGAAGGTTTGACAAACAAGATCCGTTCTTTCTGATTATCAAAAGCTTTCTATAATGTTATTATCGGATGAAATCAATTCCCTCAATGTTGCAGCAAAAATTTGTCGGGTTGGGCAACATTAATGCAAACATTTTTTGGCCTTTAACCGTGAGGTAGCTTCTTGATCAACAAAGACTGCAAGGTTTTTAAAACGCGGTGTTTATCTGAGACAGGAATAACCCATCCGTCGCACAGGAAATGGGGAACAATCCCTAAGGACAGCCAAGGAGTAGGGTGGCGATTCTAGTATATAAGACAGCGTACGTAGATATAAGTTGAAGTTTTTAGTTTTGAGTTGCGAGCTTTAGAAAAGGTTTTAGTGAGAATTTTTCTTCGAGTTTTTACAAGTATTGTTAAGCAGTACGACGCCCAATTTCATTCAAGCCCAGATTCTCATTCATTTGTTAACAATAGTTTTTATCCCATGACATGCGATGACGAGTTGTGAGTCGTCATTCGTTTCACGTGTCATTGACGAGTCCAACTCGTCACAAGCTGTTTTTAGTGGTCGCCGTGCAACACAGTATTATTTGATTACTCAGTTGCTTCACTCATGCGTCGATTCTAGTTCGCTTACAATGTTTAAAATACCCCACCCTCTCACCTTCTCAACAATACGAATAACAATAAATCGGAAATAAGCGTATTGAAAGCAGTATTCAGTACAGCAGTGATCTCGCACGACAAATGCCATACTAGACAATATTTGAGTTTAGTAAAAATTATAAATAATTATTATCCATTAACATTATATATCAACCTGATTAAATGTTATATAACGATCCAAATTTCAAAACTTTTCTTCTCTTTCTTAGCTCTCGTACATAACTTCAGTTGAGCCAAAGTAAATAGTATATTTCGGTCGCATCAAACTTCTCTTTTTTATACGTCAAGCAGTTAATAGCCTGTGTTCATATCTCAACCTTCTTTTTAATAATCCATATTTTTATCAAAGTCATTATACTGCAATGATATCCACGAATTGTTCGCTTCGTGGAGAAATCCGTGTAGACGATAGGTTACTTCGGCGTCACCGTGAGTCACAGAGGATTAAATTACGATCAAAGTTTATTCTAGCTCTCTCTTTCTCGCGTTCTTCGAAATCCTCTTGCTTCCTTTGCGATCGCCCCTCATCGGGCGCATCCACGCGGTGGCTCCTGGAACATATTAAACGCCCAGTTGGACCTTGTAGCCCCACGGACGCTTTTCGCACTGGAGGTAAATTAGAAGCGAAGTTTCCCCGCGGACGGGAGGGTTACCTGGCCAAATTAAAGTGTCCCCACCTAAGCGCAAATTAGACGAGATGAGGACATGTGCCGCCGACCGTGGTGGTGCGAGAACGTCGTGCAGGGCGACTTCGGGAACGACCTGACTCGCCGGAAAATCGCCAGAATTTCGTGGTCTCCTCGTGATGCTGTTGCATATTTAACCCGGCTGGACGTCATATTTTCTGTAATTGACGCTTTACCACCGCTGTTTAGTAATGCGCTCCTTCATAGTTAATCTGGGCTGAATTTTTGGTGGTCTGAGCATACGTAATGTGCTTCTGCACTAACGGAGAGGACCTCAATAATGTGTGATGTTAAAATAGGCACCGTTTGTTTCGGTATGTATACTAAGGGGGCTCGAGGATATCATGTATTCTTAGGGGAATGTAGCTTAATTTCGGTAGATTTTTTTAATCGATGATAATTTCAAGGTAGATAGAAGAGTATTTTGAAATATTGGATTCGTTGCTTTTGAATGATGTATCGGGTGGTATTGTGATTATTATTGTTATTATACTTATTATGATTATATTAATCTTGCTGGGCGGCATATTTTCTCTAACTAAAGTATTATCGTCGCTTTTTAGGAACACGTTTGCTAACATAATTAGTTATAAAGTGCTTTCTCCTCGGTTACTTCGTTCATCAAGATACAGTTGGTAGATCGAACACAAACGAATACTCGTGAATAAAATCCAGAAGGAATGTACCCGTCATTAATACTAAACCTACCAGCCACTATCCAGGCATATTTAGGTTTACTAAGTATATCCTTCAAGAAAAGAAGACAAAGGAAAAATGTCAATAGATTAACATCTTAGGCACGACTGAATTTTGCGCGTGGCTGCTTCTCTGTACCGCAGAGTTCGACGCGAAGTACGCGTAAACGATGCAGCACTATTGTGTAACGGACAGTGCTGTTTTCTACACGAATATATTAAAACGAAGTTTTTTATGATTAAATGATCATTTTTCTTAGACATATAATACATACATTTTAACAGTAATAACTTATTTTAATAATTAACAATACAATTGAGTATGATATATTTTAAAGCACGGTATAACACATAGACCCACGTTGCAATCTTTATACTCATAGCACGATCTTCATCTTGTATCGTTCTTTGAACATACGATACAATTTCACAAAGCTATTTTTGACTTTTTGGACTTGCAGTACGATGGTAAATGTTTGCCGAATAGTCGGACGAGGTGATGAACTGTGAATTTGCGACAGCTAACGTTATTATTCATATCGCCGAATTTTTCAAAAATTTCTTTAAGTAACCTAAGGTGAAATCCTCGCATTGTTACTTCCTTTTTTCTTTAAGTTGACATAAGTAACACGCATTCCAGACTGCCACGTCAAGCATATGGAAAAAAAATGTCTTATACCATTTGATACATTTGAGCGAATGAGCCACTATAGTGGTGCGTCGTAATATAAAATAACATCCACGAAAGCCACTATAGTAGCGCATCGTGCCTAAGAGGCTGATATGTCGATCTGTATGCAGCAACAAAATCATCGAAAATCTCAGAAAATACCCCTTCTCAAAGTTTTTCTTCTACAATTTTTCAACGAAATAACTAACCAGCTATTTTGACCGACATGGCAGATTTAGTGTTAATCCGTTCAGCTGTTAAGTAAGCATCGAGAACCTCGCTCGAGCATCATCCGGGAATGTACCTACGGAAATTCGAAGGGAAACAAATCTACTGGCGGTTATTAATTTGCCGTCTTGACGGTTTTTAGAATCGGCCCGGTGTTCTACTCGCGGTCGAATCCAGCGACAATCTCGGGCAGAGAGGGCGTAGAACCGAGTGCGCCGAGTTTTCATTTCGCACTGGCAGCCTGCCAGGCTGGATGGCAAAACTGCGACCTGCGCCGCGGGATTGAGTTTGGCCGTCCGGCCATGTGCCCTCCCTTTTTACCTTTTTTACCCTCCGCTTTCTTCCCAATCCCCCCTGCCCCCCCCCCCTCCTCTTCACCGCCCACCCTATCTCTCCGCGAACCAACGATCCCGGTCAGTCCATCGCAGAATTGCGGTCGCAGGACCTCGTAAAGGGAGTATCATCAACGATTTTTCCCCGGGACCTTTTCCACTTACCAGACCGTTTCCTTCATAACTGCGCGGTTGTAAAGCGACAGAAAGCGGGAGCGGCGCGACGTTAACAAGCGGTTGACCCACGTGCGGACCCACGATTTTCTGCTTCTTCTTCTTTTTTCTTCGATCTCTCTCTCTCTCTCTCTCTCTCTCTCTTTCTGCGACCAGAGAGCACTTCACTCACGACCATTTATACGATTTCAATGCGATTGGTCAGGGTAATGTGGTGTGCGGGCTTTCTAAGCTGTGGTATTTACTTGGGATAGGGATAACCCGCCACGTAGAGAAGAAGGGAAAATAACGGGGGCAAAGTGGTTTGTTGGTAAAGATATGGTTTATTAGAAGGGTTGAGATATTTACATAGATTATTTAAAACTGTTGTTGACTGATGAGAGTTGAGGTTTAGTATAGAATTTGTCGTCGTACTTCTTTACAAATGGCTACTCGTACTTCTTATCTCTCCACCAAATTCTCTAACAAACACTACTCGCGAAACTCGACATCTTTTCTCGGACTGGACTGCTAGACTGCTCTCACCGGACTGTCCTCGCAGTGTCCTAGACAGCGCCCCAGTCACGCATTTTTCCACACACAGACGCACACACGCTTTCATACGTTCGACCTCCAAGGACACTCGAAATTCCTATGGGCCTTGTATATGTCGCAGGGAGATGATAAAAACGGAGATTTGATCAAATCTCTAAGGTAGATGATCAATTCACGGAAGATGTTAAAATTACAACTCTGTGGCGGTAATTTCCCTAAAGGAATTAAGCGATTCGATCAAATCCCTTAACTGTTTTAGCGAAAAAATGTAATAAACAAGTTGGGATTCGCACAGCTCTACGTTTTGCTTGTTACCACTTCCCTTTTTTACCTCACCGCTCCCCTCCGGCGACCATGCCTGCCGGCGCTGCGTTTTTGACGTGACACACATAGTCGCCCAGAAGCATCACGCGAGGAAGGTTGCGCGCATTTTTATTAATGTTTTCTATATTTCAAATTTCGTCAAGTACCTACCGTAATTTTAACATCTTCCGTAAATCGATCATCTACCTTAAGGATTCGATCAAGTCTCCGTTTTCATCATTTCTTTGCGACATATAGATAGTAAGAACTGATGCATGCTGGCTCCTTGCTTCTTGCTCGACTGTATGAAAAACTTAGGGAGTGGTTGGTCTATACGAGCATTGAATACCACCCAGATGTTGTAGGATGTAACATAAGGACACTAATTCCTTAATATTGTTAAACAACAACTTAATATTGTTTAACAATATTAAGGAATTAGTGTCCTTATGTTACATCCTACAACATCTGGGTGGTATTCAATGCTCGTATAGACCAACCACTCCCTAAGTTTTAGATAGTAAGAACTCTAAGAATACATTATTACGATAGATTGTTTATAGAATATCCCAAGCGACACACTGTGAACATCGTTCAAAATTCTCGCGCAGCACATCCCTAAATACGGTCATGGAGTAGGGTGACGAGTTGAGGATACAAGAATGTGTAAGCTAAGGATAAGTTTAGTTTTACATAGAGAGATACTTTACGATAAGCGACGAAGAGTTTTTGGAGAGTATTGAGACGTGTAGAAAGAAAGGGAAAAAAACGATGCCCAATCTTATAACAAACTCAAATCTCATTCTTACCAATAGCTTCAATAGCTTCTTGTATATATATATATTTTAACCATTTCTTAAGTTTTTCTAAATTTAATAAACCGTTTTTAATATATTTTACTACGGTAATATATCTTACCGCAATTAAAGCCGCAGCTAGCCACATAATAAGGAAAATTGATACAGAATCAAGAATTATTGATGTGCACAAACTACTGCATTTCGTACGTATGTAACTGAATCCAGGACAACTGCATTTGCGATCGTCCTTCTTGAGATAAATACCTAACACGCGTATCTTATCGCACATATATATTCCCAGGTCATTGATTCTGCAAGTTACATTGATCAAGGCGAAAAAGAAAATTAGCTACAGCCATGTCTCCCTTCGTAAACGTGAGAGAACACGTGTAACTACACTTCAATTTCCGAAAATTATTTTACCCGGAGGCATACATACTATTCTATTTTGATAAAAGCCTCGGCGCTCGATTATTCAAAGAGCCTTAAGATGCCCACGGTACACTGGCGAAACTTTCAATGTCCTACGAAGGCTGGAAGTCCGGAAGTTAGCCCCCCCCTCCCACCTTTGCCCGGCTACGACTCGCGTTACAAAAGCGACCTACGCGAAAGTCAGAAGGGGCGACGTTGGTTGGGATAGAAGGACGAAGGCTGGTGCAAAAGGAGAACCAATGGCACTGGTCGATCGTCGAATTTAATACATTTCTATTCTCGTATCAACAACTCCTCCGTCTCGCGGTTGTTTGGTCTTATGATCACGGGAATAGAGATTTAACAATAAATATATGAGCCGTTTACGTTTGAAGTGGTCCAAGTCCATTTTTTGCTATTTGTACTTACGTGTGCAACTTGTAATTGTCTGTCATAAATACCATTTGCGATTAAGTGTATTCAGAGTTTACAAGTAATTTTTAAAAGAGTAAAGAATTCTAACGGAGAAAGAATAAGTTGGTTAAAAATATGCTGGATGCGCTTCTTGAAAGATGAACGATATAAAGCTTTCTATGAGATATCGAGTGACGAGAATGCAAAGTTTGAAATCCTAGGTTTATTACTAGGTCAGAATAGACCAAGAAAGTTCAGAAATATTGTATTGACAGCACATTATAAAAATATAAGACAAATTATAACAACGAAATACAAGGACTATGTAAATATGATATACTAATACCGTGCAATGATTAGAAGCCCTTGAGGTTTCTAGGAACCTCTTGTCGTCTTCTACTAACAAGATGCAATTTTCATCGGTCTAGCCTCTTGGGCGCGTGATTCCCCTAATTTTCTCTTTGCTGGGATTTCTAAAGATCCTTGAGTTTTTCCTTTTTACTATCGCAGACCTAACATTTGGGCAACTGGCATGAAGATGTTAGATTTCGCTCTGGTTTGTTTCTCGATTTCCCTTTTCCCATAAGCGTAAGACCGCTGTACGTAACATAAAAGTATATAAAAGAAATGGAGTACTTAGTATTTCTTCCATTTGAAGCATTTTAAATTATGTCGAATGAACTTAGACTCCTTCAAATTCTACGATAAATATAGTTGTTAACTTGGAAAGTGACTTAACTTCATTTGTGATAAAAAAACACATATTATCCACTCAATAATTGCTATTATTTTAAAGGGAATCGTAAATTTAACTGTCTTAGATACAGTTAAGCGGTGTAATACATTGATATCCTTGATTGAAACACTTTGATTGAAACCTTTAATTGAAACACAAACTTAAATATCTATATTTAAATATTAATAAAATTAGGTCACTTTTAAAATAAACGGTTCGTATCGGCACTTTTTTTAGCATAACTCTCTTACAACGAAGCTAAATATATACTTCATGCATATAATTATAGCTGCTTAGATTTTACTCGAGTTGAGATAATGTCCCAAGCAGAAAAGTTTAAAAAATAATATATATTTATAGACCAGCCGGATAACTGGTCGTAGTAAACAAGCCAAACGATACTAGATTTTCAGTAAAAAAAAAGGAGCAAAGAAAAAAGCAAAGATTGTAAAATTGACTAATCAGATTATACAAGAATGTACATAAAGCTGGATGGACAAAAGAAAGAACAATGAATATATAATTCTAAATTAAATTTTGAAATTGGTCATTTGACTTGTTCAATTGGTGTTAAGCAAAACTTTGCACTGCAACTCAATTATTTAAGTTGATTTACTGGCTTTCCCGGATGAAGACATTTCGATGAAACAAACCGAACGATCAAAGCTATATAAAAATCGAAATTGTGGAGCAATTACGTTTTGTCGATGAACTCGAAGATAGCTGATTATATTAGTTTGGTGCAAAACTAATTACGATTCTTGTTATTACAGATAATAATTAAAACCGCAATTATTTTAGCACCAACCTAATATTATCTTAGCAGAAACGGTTATCGTGTACTTATTAGCGGGAGCTTCAATGCCGGCATTGAGTCCAAAAAGAACGCGTAGTTTCTATAGAACGTTTTGCTTTAAAGCCGAAGATAATTGTCTGGTAATTAGGTTAGCTAAGTGGATTGTAGGTATATATTGACATTTATTTACATTAGCATGCGTATTGGTTCGTGGGAGTAGAAAATACTTAATTCCAATCTCTCGTTTATCCTACTAAATAATGGCAGGATTCCTGTGGTTGTTCTTGATAATGTGTTAAAATTGTGAAAGGGAAATTAAATTGAGAATAGTGCATTTCATGTTTGAAAAGGCTAGCCATGCTTGATAAAATACATGTACGTTGATTCAGTCCGTTAAAAATATACTTTATCCAAAGAGGAATTCCTACTTTGTTACACGACATTCAAAAATCATTACCGTTAAACAGAATATATTAACTGTCGGGATATTTACTGTGATGCATTTTGGCACATCCATTTTTAATTAATTACAAAATGAATAATGTGTATGTTATATAAACCGTTTATTTTGAAAGTAACCTGAGTCCATTTATATTCAAATCGACATATTTAAGAGTTCGCGTTTTAATGAAATTAAAAATATACTACAGGATATTAATGTGTTACACCGTTTAAGTGTATCTGAGAGAATTAAATTTATAATTCCTATCAAAATAATAGCAATCATTAAGCGGATAATATACGTTTTCTCACTACAAACGGAGTTAAGCCACTTTCAAAATTAACAACCAGATTTGTAACATATCTCGAAAGAGCCCAAATTACTACAATTAGTGAAAAATAATCGACAAATGCACTTTAGCCACTTTCAAAATAAACGACTCATATAACGGCACGAACAATATTTGTTCAGCGAATAAGATTGAAAAAATCCCTTATCACAGCATCAATAAACTGTCCATCCAAATTTCCTAGAAGTCCGGATACTCGCGGAAGGTAGTGTAAATCCTCGAAGGTCGAAACTCTCCCGATAAAATTTCTTATCCTGAAACTTCCTCTCTCTGCTACTTTTTCCTCTTTTCCGTTTACGGACGCTTCGACCGAGGTCTTCTCCGCGTCTTCGACATTTCCGGCTTACGTACCGGAATGTTGTAAACCCCCGTACGTTTGTACTCCCGATATAGAGATATTTGTCAAATAAAGATTTTCGTCGCGCTGGGAAACGAGTAATAACAGCGCTAGGTAGCTATTGACAGAGCCGCCTCCTGCGAGAGAGAAAAAGAGGGGAAAGGAGCCAAGGATTTTCCACTTCCGCCCCGGGGCCATCCAAGTTAAGCTCAAGTTCCGTCATTGAAACTCACCACGGAGATCTTCGGCCTTGCCTCCTCGCCTTCCTCTTTTTTGCGCCTCCCTTCGTCGGCCACCTTTCTGGCTCTGCCCGTTGTTACCTCCCGCCACTTCGCACGTCCTTACGGACGGTAAAGCGTGTTTTTATTGCTCGCCATGCAGGGCGTATGAACGGCGCTATATTGGCCCGCGCAGCGTACACTTGGGAAATTAGAAAGCCACGCGATTATTGATTTTTTTTTTTTTTTCTTTCCAACTCCGAATCCTCGTGGCCACATACCGCCGATCGTGCGATAAAACTCGCAACATAGCAAATTGACAATTTAGCGGATTAGTGCCTCCGTATCGGGCAACTGGGGCGCGTTACGTGATATTCTTGTTTTTCAGTGCGTTGCGCGGCCTGAAAAACAAAGTTTGCTAATCTCGTGGTTAACACGTTCCGTGCCAAGTTTTTGCTTAACTTGTTGTTCTGGATATTTGGTGTTTTGACTAAAAACTGATGTGTTATCGCACGATATTTTATTACTTCGTCGATGCATAAGTAATTTCTATGTTTGTAGTATAACGGTTATCGCATCGTGTGCTATTTACGGTACACGTGGCGCTTCAATTAGTTCGATTATAAAAGTACGAAATTTTTTGACGAATAAAAATGATCTGTATCCGAATTTGTTAAGTAAAAAACGAGCGAATAAAATATTTATCGAAAGAGGGAATAGGTAAATATAGGAAGATAATAGTTTTTATTTTTTATTTGTTTCTGTGGGACAAACAAGTTTCAACTGTGACACGTAATTATTAATCATTGTATGTATGAAGATTGAACATACTTATGTACTTTGTCCTATACTGTATCCTTTATAGTGCTTCATTATTTTAGATATTTATATTTTACAGAATTAAATTTGTCATAAAATGTATGTTTACAGCGCATTTAATAAATATGCCTGCGTGTATCGTTTACGTTATACGTGGCCTGAAGATCCAGCTTAACGTGTATCATAAACCATACACGTACACGGAACTTGTTAAGCATTTACTGCATGTTAACGGAAGGATAATATTGGATTGAAACTTGATGAGAGAAGAGCATAAATGTGAAATTTGAATGAAAATTACACAGGATAAGGAAAACATGTTATTGTTATTCCGATGAGGTTTGTTTTTTGGAGTTTTTGGAGTTTTAATACGAATTGTAAGTAAAGTAGCGTATTGAAAATATTAAATAACAGCCCAAGTTACGATAGAATGGGATATATAAATAGAGTAATTCTCTCAACGTGTAACTTTAATTTTTATCTCTTCTTTTATTCCTGTTTATATTTACAAAATACACATACAATTTTGCTATATACGATGAAGAAAGGATGATTAAACAGTTATGTGTTAGAACAAATTTTAAGCTGTACGTTCGTTAACTAACTGCAACAATATTCATTAAGAAAAACTCTATCACGAATGTGAGCAAAGCTCTATTTACGTCATGAAATATAAGATTCACAGATATCAGGATTATAAACGTCTCACTTATCCTCTGAACCGAGATTAATTGCACTCCGCTTAATAATTCGGTATTACAATTCCTCTCCAAATTTAGCTACACGCTTGAGCGAGTAGAACTTCGTGTTCGTTGGACCAGTGATTCTATCGGGCCAAAAACCGACAAGAACTATCAGTGTCCTCTCACATTTCATCCTTTTTGCCTTTTTCCGTACTCATATTAAGAACACCATAAACAATCGCGTTTTTGAAACTTCGTTTATAAAAATACAGAAAATGGAACGGTCATTTCTTTTCTACATCGACGATGAAATTCAGCATGAAAAAGGAAGGCCAATATCTGCTTCGTCGACATTATCCGTTTTCTGCTATCCTAACTCGTTTCTATAGCTCACTTAACCCGCGTCATCGGATTATCCGTGGTTATCGTCCTGCCGGAGAAGTATCTCAATATGATATCATTTTTTTCTCGCACATGCAGCGACAAGACTCGGACACGTGAGAAATGAGGACCTATTGATTCTTTAAAGATAAGGGATAGATTGTTCGATGCTAGGACCAAATGTTTAATAATGCTTTATTAAACGACGACGTTGCGAACACTCTGCTTTGTGTTACTTTTTAATTAGCAACAATACATTCCGCTTGAACAAGAATTTCGCTCTATGAAACCAATATAGAATAATGTCGTACCACGTAGTCGCCGCTGCAATTTTTGGTTTCCTCGCTTTCTTGAGTTGGCTCAGGTATAATTTAAAGTACGTTATGTTCAAAATAAGAATTTCAAGTGAAGTAGCGCTTGTAATTCTTATTCACACGGACTGTATTGTTGCAGTTTGAAAAAGAACACGCAGAGTGTTCGAAACGTCGCCGTTTAACCCTTAACGCTCCAAGTGCGCCTCTCAGGCACCACCTGAATTATATTACTCCTGAGATGAGTAAAGATTGTTTTGAATGACATTAACATTATTATTTACACGTCATTGTAGCATTTAAAATCTGACACTTAAAAACTTGCAGGTCGATGTATGATGAGAATAAGTTGGAATTGCCGATCGATATTCACAATTAAAAGTCGGAGCATTAATGGTTAATAAAGCATTATTACCGAACAATTTATTCCTTATTTTTGTAGAATAAAGGAGCGAGAATTAAGATTTCTTCTTCTTATTGATTCTTTGCGCATTGGGTAATGAGACTCAAGATGGCATTTTTTCTTCTATACGTTAGAGTAAATATATATAAGTTGTATACAGTTATAGGTATGGGTTTACATGCGACCCACGCACGGTTTCTCGTACAGGCTGATTCTAAAGGAACAAACGTCAACTCGCGATTATATTTGACACAATTAAGAAAGAATTTGTATTAACACGTATCGTATTGCGCTGAATTTTCCATTCAGGCTATTTAGAATTTTCTTTGCAAAACGAAAAATTAAAACGGAATCGTTTCTTACGAATTATACAAATCGTAAGGCATACGTTGGAAGCAAATTGTAATGATGTGACAATGCACCCCGTACGGTTTCAACGAAAATTAAAAATGGGTCCAAAAGTAATGAAAAATTGGTCCGGCAAGAAACGCGTTAAATGTGGACTTATGACAGTCTTATTTTCAACTACATTATTTTGTCTCATTTTTAGATGCACATACTTTTATTTTTTCTTACGCTGAATGCAACTTGCATTTTCCTCGCGTATTAGGAACTATTAAACTTATTCTTGAGTAAGTTACATCAAATTCCTGTATATTCTGGAATTTTTGAAACCCACCTGCGTATGCAGAATATGATTTATCACGATTCATTTTCGTTATTATATATTCATCGTTATATATATTCGTTATATATACTTATCCTATTAATTAAAACTAAATAAAGATTCGTGCATATTTATAAATCGCGTTTATGCATACGTTATATATACATTCGTTATATATACTTATCCTATTAATTAAAACTAAATAAAGATTCGTGCATATTTATAAATCGCGTTTATGCCGCATTTTATTTCGCACCTGTTACGAGTACAATGTAGTATTAAAACTTTATCACTTGCTTTGGAACATTCTGTATACCTGCAACTCAGAGTTTTTTCGACCAGGCTACAACCAAGATTAATGGCCGCTTCATTAACCGCGCATTAATGGCCGGGTGTTTATCAAGGTAATTACGCTTTATCAAAGTAACGGTAAAGGCGGGGTAATATCCGCTTCCTTCTGACTGTTGAAACTGGATGTAACATTGTCCTCGCAAACAATGCGCTCCGTCGTTGCAGCTTTCAATACGCCACGTTTAGTAGCCGGCAAAGTTGTAGGATTTTGCATTGCTCCCATTATTCTGGATAACGTGTTCTCGTAATTCAATAGTCGGCCCGCACGCTATAACTCGATTATCGTCCATTATCACAAACGATATTATTCGGCATAATTTACGGTGGTACGCCTAGAATCGAATGTCGCATAATTGCAGAACCGATTTCTATGGAGACGTCGCGGGCTTCCGTGATAATAGACATTTTATGGACTACATTTTGGCGTTTAGATACGCAACGGGAACTGATAAACCGCCTTCCGGTATGATATTTTAAGCGCGGTTAAAACTGCTTTCGTTACGAAGGAGAATTTGAATTCATTATTACATACAATTTCTACGAAGGTGAACGAATTTCGTTCGAAAAGAGAACGCTTTAAATCTGTTCGTCCCTGTAACGATTTGTGAATTTATAGAGATTTATAGACACGAGATCTCTGAATATATGCGAAACCACTCGAGAATCCGTAAATATTCATTGTACTAAAATGTATACCAATTGAGATATATTATTTGTCAGTGTTCCTCACTATATAAATACTATACCGACGTATACACATATCTAATAAATCGTATAAAAAAGAACTGTAAATAAATATCTAACAATAAAGTCGATATTTCACGTCAAAAAATTGATATAAAAATCACGGAGAAAAGCGGTCAAAATGTGACTATTTTCGAATACGATCTAGCTAAATACACGCATTCTATCTTTACTACAAATCGTACCCTCATTTGTCCACGTCAAGCGATTCAAAGACGAAGATCAAAAGAACACGAACGATCGTACACGAGGCATTACAGTCGAATAGAACATAAAATCGTTGAAAGAAACGTTCAGGTTAACGACGATCCTTTCGGATTGGACTTAATCTCGTCGATCATTACCTTGAGAATAATAATAAAATACGCGCTTTTGATAGGCGTCAGAATTAAAGCGACCGCGTAACGGTCGGCGTGCAAGCATTTCTTCATTTAACGATTCCAGGGTGTCGTACCAGGGCTCGTAATCGTGCATCTTACGAGGACTCCTGAAACCTATTTTGCCCACGGTAAGGAAAAGCAAAGGTGGAACGGCCGCATACCCCCTTTTTCCAACCCCGCGGCTCTTCCGCCCCGCCGTGGCGATAAGATCGCTTTGAGACGGTAATAAAGGGAAGTGGAGCCCACCGGAGGTAAATCGAGTTACCTCCGTCGCTGTCTTCCTCCATCTTAAGCTTTGAGAATCTCCTTCGGCGTATCCGCGCACGGCCGAACTCTTTTAACCCCTTTCGGTCGAACGGCGAGTTGCACTCGCCAAAGACGTTTTACTGTTTTGGGCGAGACACGACTGCTCGAGCGTTTTACTCGTCCTTATGGTAGCGAGTCTACCATACTGGTTTATCAAATTAAATTCAGCCTTTTGCAAATCGAATACTTTCACATATATATTATATTCAAGACAATATCGAAGAGTGTTGATTACATAGTAGGAAATCAAAACTCGTATATGAAGTCATTCAGCTGGGTCGGCTCAAATATTTTCTGTGACTTTCTTCGAAGATTGTTTGAGGAATTGGAAGACGATAATCTGAAGAAAGTTTGATTGATTATCGAGAACGCAAGTATCCATGAGAGGCAAGAAGTGTGTGATCTTGTTGGTCGGATAAGGCACAGGTGTAGTTTTTCTACCACCATATTCTCCAATGCTGAACCCAATCGAAGAAGTGTCTTCCAAAATCAAGATTAGTGCAAGAAATATGTTAGCGGATCCTTTAAATCAGGAGAATTTAATAGGTGTCATTGATAACTCTGTTGGAACTGTTACGTCTGCAAATTATTCTAATTATTATATGAATATGTATGTTAACGTACTAGCTGTTGATACAGGAGAACCGTTATAGACTATGTTCTATGCACTATACATATATATATATATATATATATAACCTAACCTATAAACGGTTCTCCTTGAATTATTATAATTATTGAATTACTAAATTATCTGCACACAGTTTTCATACATACATCCATCTTCATATGTAATTATGTAATTGTATGAATTATAATGAAATTTTGGATTTCTTGTTATGTAATTAACATTATTTGATATTTTTTTAAACATAACATATATAAAAGTACTTGATTTGAAGAAGGATTAATTTAATTTGCAAAAGGCGGAATTTAATTTTTAAAAACTTGTAAGTAATGTGCAAAAAATGTTTTAAAAATTTGAAAAGATTGTACTTTGTTTCTTTCTTTGTCTCATTAACGGACGTTGTGCCGTATCGTAAATTTGGGTTTTGCAAGAATGTTTGTCTATCCGGTAATTTATTCTCTCTTCTTAATACAACTCTTAACAAGGAAAACAGCCAATCATTTTGTTACTCTTATCATAGAAGCATGTATTTAACTCTATCCAAGTTTTACAATTCTTTACAATAGTATTTTAATCATCCATTCCGATAAGAATTCTTTAAATATCGACGTGTTATTTTGAAATTCTTTAGTTGAGTTCTAGAGCTTTTCCTCTTGTAATGGAAATACGTATTCTTCCTCAATATAAATCTATTGCAATATGCATGAGAAACGAAATCTTGGATCATCGATGGCAAAAGTGATCGCGAGCAAAATTGACGCTGCCGCAAGACCGAGAGCGGACAAAATCAATTTAGCAACGTAAATCGAATAATCTTGATAGCTATTCGCCCTTCATCGCGTTACGGAAAGGGGAATGCGCAAATGCAATAAAGCAATGCAGGTAAGAACCCGGCAGGTCTCTCGCCTGACACCTCACTGACATGATGAAGATATAACACCAAGGTTCACCATCTTCTGGGCTTTAAATCCCAATGTTTCTCAAGGAAAAGAGCCTTCTTTGAAGGATTCGAAACCTAAATTAGGATTTTTTTTAGAAAGAACAAACGTATATTACTTATAATCAAAGTATTGATATTTAATGCAATAGATATACTAGTAAGAGAGATGTTCTGATAAGTATATAAAAATTGTTATACAAGATGAGGAAAATTAATACCCACCTTTAAGGACGAACTTTCTTACTTCGCCTTATAATTCGTAAGTTTTTTTAACCGTTTTATAATATACAAAGTTGTGGTTCAAAATTAAGAATAATTTTAAAAGGTACACTTACGGCTATATTATAACTTGATAATAAATTGATCATAAGTTTTTTTTACATGTTTTATAAATATTACAAAATGTATAATAAATATGTTATATAAATGTTATAAAAACAAAGATAATAAATTTTCAAACTTTTTTTATATGTTATTCACGCCATAAACTGCACCATTTAAAGCACTCTTTGCATAGTATTTCCAGCCCAAACAATGTCGAAAGTCAAAATCGAACACTGAATAAACCATTAAATCCATGCGTATCACCACATCCTCTTCTCTCACTTTCGTAAAGGTTATAAAGCATCTAAAAAATCTTTAAAATGGTAGTCAATTTAATGCATGAAAGCCAACGTTATCGACGGATATTAACCATTCACGAATAACTACGAACGACTCTGGAAAACCGGCTATTTCCAGAAGCGGCCAGGATGGGCTAACTCTTCAGCCGACGCGACGAAGACGCGATAAAACTGCGGTAATGCAAGATACGCGAAGGAAGATCTTCTCTCTTTCCGCTACAGCGAGCGCGATTCGAAAAAAGAGGGCACTGACGTGATGAAGATATAGCGACTTACTTGGAGGATCCCTCAAGGCGGCGTCGCCTGGTGCTTCCAAGCCATTTCAGTGGCGCAGAGTATTATCGCCCCCGCGCCTCAAAACGTTACCCACCGGAGCATCAAAGGCCGTTTGTGGACAATTCCAACCGACTGTCATGTCCATATTACGTTGTAGCGCGTCGTCGCGCTTATTCCTTTCTGCAAACATGGCTAATTCTCAACCCAGGGTAACAGTAGTTTTTATGCACGAAGAACTCACGTATGATCGTCATAATAAGAAATGAGATGTTAAGATCGTTGTAAAATGGGTAATGATCGGTAAAAAAAATTACTATCGTATAAAGAGATTATGTAGGGGAGAGTTGGCAAAATCGGACTACCTAAGGGATTTTTGATATTTCTACTAAACACACATTTTTACTGAAATCGTTGTTTGCAACTATCTTATACTTTTATCTTTGCAGAAACCCTCTAATTATACATTCTACGTATAAAGTAACATTAAAAGAGCGATTTGAGTAATTTTAGAAAACGGTGTAAAAGTATGATTTAGAACAGGTATATCCTAAATCCTATTGCTGTCTTTCCAAAATCGTACCTATCTTATTTGGTAACAAATTTATTTTACAAGTATATAATTGTTTCTTTTTTTATAAATTCCTTTCTATTTCGTTATGAAACACAACAGTATCAAAAGAAATAAACATCATAATTTCTATAACAAATTGCAATAATAAACGCTTAGGACACATTAAAAGTAAAAAATGTATCTTATCCAAAAGTTATATAAATTATATTACAAACTTACTATAAAGATGGTACATTGAATTATATAAATTATATTATAAACTTACTATAAAAATGGTACAAAGAAAACACGAAATGTATTAATCGATAATAGTAATGTAATTGAAATTTGTCCTAAAATAATTGGTCATAATTTACATCAAACTTACTTGAAATCATTCGGCTTCTACAAGTTGAGGCGAAATGAATCGAGATAACTCAAGTTGTGTTTTGTATTACTGACTCCATACACCTTGTATATTTTTACTACTAGAAGTCGCAAAGATTAATTGAGTACCCAAAAAATGAGCCGGTACGACTTAGATGACCAGTATGCATTAGGCACCTCTCTCCTACGATTATGTAAACGATTGCTGGAAATAATAAGGACAAGGTATACGGATTTTAAAACGTGGCACACGTTCAGTTTTCCTTCATTTTAACGCCATCTCGTATTTTCCAGTTTGTATCTACAAGGGTAAAGGGTCTGCTATTCATAAAGGAAACGCTGTTCTACGCTTTCTTACATTTTCCATCGCGTATCCGTTACCCTCCGTTCGCGTGTTTCTCGAATCCGCGTCGCCCCTTGGGGTTTATAGAAGATTCTCAACGTCGCGGTTTCTCTGTCTCTTTGTTCGATCGCGTGTATAATGGGAAATCATGGCTATGCAGGGTGCTTTCAAGATGGCTAGGCAGACTTTGAGAACCCGTTTCATTCAACTGGAAGATGAAAGATATTGTACGGTTGCAGGTTTGGCTTCGCATACTTTCTTTTGAGTTTATCGAAAACTCGTAACTATTTGGTTTTACGTATTGATCGATCTTTTCTGTACGTAGTAATATGAAAATCTTAATTATATCTTAGTATCTACTGAAACTTTTTGATATAGTGTTGTTAGTTCTCTCTTTATTATTCTTTTTCTTTTTTGTCTTATACAGAGTTCTCTTAAAATTACGTATGTTCATCCACCTCGAGATTAAAGAAGCTTTGTTCTTTTCCAAAGGAGTAATTATTCGTTTTCTATTTCTTTCTATTTCTAGAATACTTCAAAAGCTCTATGTTCCATATGCTTCCATCAGGTTTCTAGAATTAGAATAAAAGAATAACAATTCATATTTATTGTGATACATCTCTTATACTTATAATCTATAACCTATAATTATAGCCTATACTTATACATCTCTTATAATTATAAATATCAATCGTAACAACTCTAAAATAGTGAATATCTGCTAAACGCGATAAATTGATTAGTTAATTAGACGTTTATATGGATCAATTGGAGAGAAAATAGCATTACTCTTCAAATAGATAGTTATCCTATATTTTTCGTGCTTTAAAATATATGAGAAATTTACAAAATTACCAAAACAATCGATATCATTTTTTCAGTAGGCATTCATTATTTCCTAAAAGTATTCCTATATATTTTCGAAATATCACTTACCTACAATGTTGCTAATATTTCCAGAAACATAAGGGACTTATGTGATAGATGATGTTAGATGATATAGTATAACATATATATA
>JBCFXI010002388.1:0-23654 GCA_038496175.1 Ampulex compressa | reverse complement strand
ATGTACATTTTACAAGGATTCACAATACATCGCGCACACACGAAAAACCGAAGACCAAACTTCTAGAAAATAACAAGAAACGAACGCTCAAACATCTTCAGGGCCGTAGTACCCTGGGGCGACTATATTCGCATGCGACGATGAAGATGATTCTCCAACAAATATTAGTATGAATGATGACAAATGTCATCGTATTACACTAAGCGAGAGGAAAGTGCCACATAGTATATTGTTTGATAAATGCACTAAAGATCCCTCTTTTCCTATCATATATCTTGATCGATTTAGAGTAATTCAAGAAGCATATGTATGACACCATACATGATGGCTACAAGCAAACTGTTATAATTCAGCTATCGTGGAGTAACTTCACACAATATCTTGTGCATGACAATGAAACTTACAAGAGTAAAGGTATGCGAACTTTTTATCACATTCAAAAACGTTAGTAAACATTTAACCGTTTTAACGCTGAAGAATTTTCTTGTATATATGCTAAAAGTGCGGAATAAAATATGTAGTTATTTTTTTTTAAATAATAAAAATGGTTATAATTAAATCTAATTGTTTTGTAAACAGTAATTTTTACCAACAGAAACATTTTTTATTCTCGCTTAGTATTTTGCTAACCATTCCTTTTCTATAGCATGAATAATGTTCAAAGTAAATGGTACGAGTGTCAATCAAATATAAACGAGCCTTTAGTGGCGGAGACTGGAGAAGGGTATTTGTGTGTGATTGCGCATTTGTAGTCGTAAGGTGCGTATACCTAAAGTAAGGAAACCACATGAACTGGCTTGTCCAGTGCTTAAGTTAGTAGCCCTTCCGATAATTGAGGCGTGTGCCCGTTTCTGTTGAGAAACGTATAATTATAAAGTTCCTCGTCTACGAAAACATGAAACTAGCCGAAATTTACCGCAAACTGCATGCCCAGTTCGGGGCAGCTATCCTTTCATGGTCAAGAATGAAGGTTTGGCGCAACGAATTCAAGCAAGGCCGTAAACGTGTTGCAAGTCAAACACATTTCCGTCGTTCCCGCACTAGTGTAACTAATGAAAACAATTTTTGGGACTAAAAGGATGTCTAACTAGTAGATTTCTTACACGAACATCAGACCATCAACGCAACCTACTACTGCGATTTCTTGGATCAAGTTAGGCTTCAGTATCAACGCAAAAGACGTGATTATCCCATCCGCGAGGTATTGCTCCTCCACGACAACGCCAGGTCCCACACAGCAACTGCAACGCAGCAGAAACTGGTAGAAATGAACTGGAAAACACTTGATCATCCACCTTACAGTCCAGAGTTATCGTCATACGATATTCACATGTTTGGACCTCTCAAAGAAGCACTTGGAGGCAAGCGATTTGAAACAAATGATCAAACGGAAACAGTTATGTGCAACTGGTTAGACACCTGTCCAACGTCATTCTACCAGCACGGAATTAAAAAATTACCACAACGTTGCAAAAAATGTATAATAAAAGAAGGAAATTATATAGAAAAATAATTTGTAGAAATGCAGTTGTTTCTTGTAAAATAAATTTTCTTCATACAAAAAGCTCGTTTATATTTGATTGATCCTCGTAGTCTAGTTAATTTTTACAGAAAATTTTCCAAATGTATTAAATAAGCATTTAACGCCATTTCGACAAAAATCATTGTCTTTCTCACACACACATTGTCGTTCTGACAACTAAAAGTTTATAATGTTTATATGTTTATAATGTTGAGATTAAATAAAATAAATACTACCACTTTCCACTACCACTCCCACTTACCAACTATACGGCAATTTTTCCCAGTTACTAAACGAACTATATTTTTAATAGTGAGCGACGTCTAAACGAATGTTTAAGCGTGATCCACCGGTGATGCACGCCCGCATGAACGTGTTAAGTGCGGAAAGTGATTGCCCTCTAACACTATATACACGAGTTGTTTAAACTTAGCGCCACTGCAATGTTAGATTTCTCAGCGCGCGTGAAAAAGATATGAGGATTCTCTTATAAAAAAGTTTTTGCAGGAGCTACTTTTCTATTAAGGACTCTATAAGCAAGAGAAGTGTGGAATTTATTCTTTATAAAACTATCTGAGATGTTTAGCATTGATGCTCTGAGACTACTTGTGTTAGGAAATTTTTGGTTTTGATGTATGGTGTTCATATACAATATATAGATTTCTTTTCTCAGCATCATCCCTCACAGAAAATAGGTGTTATATCTTGGTAATTATAGTCTATAATGAACAGGGAACGAATAATCCTTACTGAGGAAAATGATTTTTTATTAGAAAATCAGACGTTTCATTCTTATGGACGATGGACGTTTTCAAGTTGAACTATAATGTGAAAAAAGTGGAGATAAATGTCCCCGATGTACACATATAGGTAATACTGGTGGTAAGCAGGTTACATAAGTAACGATAATAAAAGACATGACTTACAATTCTTAGAGAAAAACGTTCAAACGCATCATTGATTATCGCGTAAAATAATGTAGGGATAAGTAATCCATAATCTAAATAAACGAATTATTGTTCAATTGTATTAAACGATTGAAAAGCTAAAAGAAGAAAAAGGAGGGGGAATACGTAGAAACTGTTATTCTTGTAATTGGAGAAACGACAACATAATATAGCAAAACGCAATATGAATGGTTAGATCCTTGTTCCTTAACCAAGCGTAAATAATAGATATGAACCTAAAAACAAAGATATGGGAAAGAAGCCTTAAGTTTACCGTAAATAAAATTGTCATGGTATCATTAACTTAGTAACTAGTTATCATTAACTGGTATCGTAACTTTGAGAAATCTGTGAGTGGAAGGTGAGATGAATTCCATAGAAAGCGGTTAGTGCCTTAATAGTGTTTAACAT
Source organism: Ampulex compressa (assembly GCA_038496175.1). Taxonomy (NCBI): domain Eukaryota; kingdom Metazoa; phylum Arthropoda; class Insecta; order Hymenoptera; family Ampulicidae; genus Ampulex; species Ampulex compressa. The sequence continues at coordinate 20,774 of JBCFXI010002388.1, read as the reverse complement.
CTTGTTGTGTGGTGATTTTTTAATGTGCAAATAAGTGTTGTTATCTGCCACGGCTCTCTCTACTTCATCTATAAAGCACTTTTTATTCAACACAACTGTGATATTGCCCTTATCGACTCGTGTAATTAACAGGTTATTATTAGATCTGATGAAATTTGTTATGAGCTTATACTTGCTCATGATTAGCTTCCTAGATATTCTCCTGATGACAGACGAGGACAGGGTTATTACCAACTGGTACAGGAAACTCACGTATTCAGGTAGATATCTTAATTTTCACTCAAACCATTCTATGTTACACAAGATCAACGTAATCAAAGGTTTAACGGACAGAACAATTTTGCTATCACACAATATTTTCCATAAACAAAACATTACATTCATTAAGCAAGTATTGAACAATAACGATCATCCTACCAAACGCATAAATAGAATAGTATAAGACAGACTAAAAACCTGCTTGTCTAAATTAAACCAAGAATATACCTTTCAACAGAACAATTACCCTCCCATTTTGTAACAATATAACACCAAAAATGGAAAGCGTTTTCCAATATTTTGAGTTTCTCGTTGCCTGCCGTTCTATTAACGGGCTATATCATATTTTATACAATTATTTATAAAACTTAAGAATAATGGCCAATAGAAAAATAGAACATAAAGATTAATGACTTGGCCTCGTGGTTAAATCATGACCTCCAACAGTGTGAATAACCTAAATCGAATGATAAAAAGTTAATAAATTGTTGAAGGAAGGAATATTAAACTTGTTATATACAGGTTGTAAATACAATTTGTGAGAAAACGAAACAAGTAAACGGATTACATTGTATGTTGGCTGATTAATAAAAATGAAAACGGTCACATGTTTTTTGAACCAGCCACGGGGTTTGTTCACCTTCGACTGCGGTGAAAGTAAATCAATTTGACTGGAACTTAATGACTGTTAGACGGAACGTTGGAAACTGAATTTAAGTGTTTACGTTCTAATGTGATTTAAATGAGGACCAAGTTATCTATTGTAGTATTATATATAGTAAACTATGATATATAAGACTAAGTATTTTGTGTTGTTATGTAAGTTGATCGTGTGTGCATGATTTTTTATCGGCACCATTTCAGAAATTAGCCTTTTTTGTATGTTTTATTCTCTGTCTAGAGATTTAACATTTTCCCAGTCGAATATGTGGTTTAGGTTTTTACAATGGTCTGATAGTACCGTATTTGTATCATTAATTGCGCTTAGTTTATGTTCATTAATCCTCTTTCTTAATTTTCTCTTCCTTTGAGCTATGTAAATACAATGGCAGTTACCATACTAATACAATACACCATGTTATTGGTATCTAACTTAGTTAGTGTATCTTTACCGTTTTTTATTATATTATATCAGGTGTACCGGTATCAAGTAAGCGTTTTTTTGTGAAAATGAAACACCAATTTTGAATGGGAAAGTAAAAAAAGTTTATTCAAAATTGACCATTGCTTTCTACACATTTTGACCACCTTTCTGGCAATTTGTGGATACCACGCCAATAGACATGCTCGTCTTTTGAAGCAAACCAATCAGACACCCAATTTTCGACTTCTTCGTAGGAACCGAAGTGCTGCTCAGCCAATGCGTGTCCCATCGATGAAAACAAATGGTAGTCGGAAGGGGCCAAGTCTGGTCAATACGACGAGTGGGCTAGCAGCTCCCAGCCAAGTGCTTTGTGATTGTATCCTGAATCGGTTTTGCTTTATGCGCAGGTGCATTGTCGTGTAACAAAATAAATTTACCGTGTCTTCTGGCCCATTCTAGTCGTTTTTCGATCAATGCATGGTTCAAATTGATCATTTGTTGTCTGTAGCGATTAGTGTTAACAGTTTCACCAGCTTTTAGAAGCTCATGATACACCATATCTTTCTAATCCCACCAAACACAAAGCATTGCCTTCTTGCCGAATCGATCTGATTTTGCAGTCGATGTTGATGGTTATCTCGGATTAACCCATGATTTTTTCCGTTTAGGATAGTATTGTTAATTACCAATATATTTATTTCAACATTTAATACGACCGAGGAGGTAGATCACGTGAGTAAGTTAATGATCTCACGACAATTTTATTTATGATAAACCTAAGGCTTCTTTCTCATATCTTTGTTTTTAGGTTCATACCTATTATTTACGCTCGGTTAAGGAACAAACATCTAACCATTTATATTGCGTTTCGCTATACTATGTTGCCGTTTCTCCAATTAGAAAAATAACAGTTTCTACGTATTCCCCCTTCTTCTTCTTCTTTTAGTTTTTCAATCGTTTATTACAATTGAACAATAATTCGTTTATTTAGATTATGGATTACTTATCCCTACATTATTTTACGCGATAATCAATGATGCGTTTGAACGTTTTTCTCTAAGAATTGGAAGTCATGTCTTTTATTATGGTTACTTATGTAACCTGCTTACCACCAGTATTACCTATATATGTACATGGGGGACATTTATCTCCATTTTTTTCACATTATAGTTCAACTTGAAAACGTCCATCATCCATAAGAACGAAACGTCGGATGTTCTAATAAAAGCTCATTTCCCTCAGTAAGGATTATTTGTTCCCTGCTCATTACAGACTATAATTACCAAGATATAACACCTATTTTCTGTGAGAGATGATGCTGAGAAAAGAAATCTATATACACTAACATCATACATCTAAACCAAAAATTTCCTAACTCAAGTGGTCTCAGAGCATCAATGCTAAACATCTCAGATAGTTTTATAAAGAATAAATTCCACACTTCTCTTGCTTATAGAGTCCTTAATAGAAAAATAGCTATTGCAAAAACTTTTTCAAAAGAGAATCCTCATATCTTTACTAAGATATATTCAAGAGTAGACGAGCATAATTCACCTTCAATAAAAAATGGGTGTAATATGTTCACTGGTTGATACTGCGATTTTATTCTTTGATGCCGATTTTCATGATAAAAAATTACAGGTAATTAGAAATGTTTTAAAAAACAATAATTATCCTACACGTGTAATCAATAATATTATTAAAATCCATTTAAATAAAATTCTATATCCTACAGCTAGCAACAATAACAATAATAACAACAAACTAAATAATAACAACCACCTCATCCCTTTACAATAGATAAACAACATTACACATAGAATAAGTAGCATTTTTTAAAAATATAATTATAAAATTGCATTCATACTTAACAAAAAACTTTATAACATAATTAGACTCGGAAAAAACCGCGATAATATACACAATATTAAAAATGCAATATATAGAATCCCACGTAAAGATTACAATAGCACTTACATAGGCCAAACCAAGAGGAAATTTTCGACCGGCATCAAAGGGTATATACAAAGCCTGTAGAATAACTCCACCGTTGTCACTTTACATCAGCAGGAAACTGACCTATCCTATAAAAATGCCTCTATGACTATAAACCTCAATATTTCAAAAGGCTTATTTCCGAAAAGATCTACGTTAAAATAGAATCAGAACCCATAAACTTACAAACTGATACAATCAACCTCAACTCTGCCAACAAGTCTTTTTGAAATACTTAAACGATTTCACAAATACATTCTTCTTAATTTCCATAAATTTGATTTTCCCGCCAACTTCTTATCCCACCCATACTTTCTTGTATGTCGTTGTATATGTTGACCCTCTAACAGTCTTTTAGTGACTCTCTGATGATTCAGACCCAAGACGGTTACTCTTGCAAAATCAAAAAATGGGTGATGTTCTACAAATTTTTATTGTCAAATTCTCAAACAATTACATAATATTAGCTGGATTATTCATTACGCCAAGAATTTAATAATTTACATGCATCTATGTCTTGCTAATAGCATGCCAAAATATGTCATTATACATATTGTAAGAAATTCTTTTCTGTGATCCAATTCTTCATGTTAATAGAATTTAGGCGTTGAGTGATTTACAGTCAATTTGGTTACCGTTTGTAAAAGTTTAAAAACTGTGAAATGCAGCGATTGTATATATTACCGACAAGTAGTGACGAACCTTGGTGAGAGAAGAAGGTCTGGTCGTAGGAGCGGTAGTGAAGTGTCGAGGGCGTCGCCAATGCGTCGAAATCGTGAAGATAGTAAGATTTGGAAAGCGAAAGTGTACAATCAAATTAAAAAAGCTAAAGAGCAGTAAGAAGTTCCAGTAAGAAAGTAAGGGTAGAAGGTTAGAAAGATAGGGAATATATATAGAATAGAATATAAAATAGGCTAAAACTACCTTGTAATTAATGCATTATTTATTATACTGCAAGAAAGGTCATTCCAATATTACATCCCTGCATTACACCTCTCCGTTCCGCCCACCATCATATATAATTCCGGAATCCTGACAAACTACTCTTACACATTACACAAATTTAGATCAGATGCGAGTTTTTCATAGTAATTTAAATGATCCTTAGCGCTACAACGCAGCATCTTAACTTAATTCATATAATTATTTATTTCATCTTTTTGTATCTTTTCGGTATACTTGTTCTTAACATCTTATTATACTTTTGTTTATCAATTTTCTTTATATCTCTGTATCATTTAGTTCATAATATATACCTGAAGAGGGCTTGCAAGTGAGTCGAAATGTCGGGAGTACACGAATTGTTTTTATTACCCGCACACTTAGTAAACTACATTGCTCGAAAAGGCAATGTTTTCATTTATATAGAATATTTATTCTATCCTATATAACGTTCTCTATTAAAGCCGAGGAAGTTAAACTTCCTTTTCTCTTGTAATTTTATTTCATATTCGATATTCTCCTCAATTTTTTTTTGATAACTAGAAATCCTTTTTCTCCTTATAAAACCGATACAATTATATTTGCAGATAGTTTTCAATTACTTTAACATTATTCACGTTTCACCGTTGTATTGGGTTTGTTATTTTAAGATCTGTTTTTACCATAAATTTATACTGTGTTTTTTCTAGTACTGTGTTTTCTCTAATTCTCCACTTTTTCTCAGCTTAATAAGGATTGCACAGTTGCGATGGAAACGTTATTCAATAAATCTATTGAGAACTTGCAATCAGAATAAAAAGATTTTTGACATAATTTATATATACAGTAATGTCCGCTAAATATTCGCTACTTAAGATTCCCTTAGTAAATTATCGAAGGAGGTAGGTGTTACAGAAATTGGTTGTACTTATGTTTTTCGATTCACTTGTCTCAACCACGTCATAAACGAGAGTGAGATATATCGAAAAATGAAACGTATTGGCAGGGAGAGACACGTATTGAGAATGAATGAGATACAATGAGATGTCGAAAAAGATTAGCGTGAGCGCTGTTTAGTGTTGCTGCGCGGCTGTTCTTTTACTGTAAATTGATTTTCTGGAATTACTCAATTTCTCCGCACGCGGTCCTTGAAGTCTACTATATAGGACATAATTGGTCGTTTTCATAGGAGCACGAGGTTGTTCTAACATTAACTTATTTGCATCATGCCTCTACTTAACCGTTTTAGTGCCGAGCGAAAATATCGCACCTATGCGAAGAATACTGGGATAATTTGACAAATTTGCTAATGTTTGGGAAAGAACTCATAAATAATAGTATAATAACGAGTAGTAAGGCGCCATGGGATACGCAACGATATATCGTCGTTGACACTTTTCGCAAATGCTACGAACGACGATATATCGTTGTTTGGCACTAAAAAGGTTAACGTTCCGTGCTCAGACATCAGCTGCGGTCAGCTGCCGGTTGATCCGTATCTCCGTGTGTAACCGCATATCGACAGTTATATTATTTTGGCTAACTCCTACAGCAAATTACTTCCGAATAGTTCGTGAGGTTTATTTAACATATGTTTTGAAATAATCGATACATAATGCTACATTGCATTTAAAGACTGTATATTTTCGAATTAGCATGAATAAACATACAACGTATCGCTTTGATGTTTTGTTCTCCCTTGTTGATGTTGGAGGCATTCCTATAGGAAAATGACAGCTAGCACATCGTATTAGCATATCATTGGTAGATGATGCCTCTCACTCTGACATTTATTATATATTTGTCAACAATTTCTTCGGTTAATCTTTGCTTGTAAACATGAAAAGCTCGATCCCTTTTATTGGTCCTGAAAATAATTTTTACCCGATGTTTTATGGTTATTTGACCAGCTCATTACACGGTCACTCTTTGGTTGGCTTTTGCATAGAGTAATAAAACATCTGGTGACCACTTGCTCAGACATTTCTTACCGTTAAGGCCTAATGCAGTAACACGGAATATTCCGCGCGCGGTAATGGGAGACGATTGTCGTGTAAGGACTATTTCGCGCTCGGTAATACGAGACGATCGTTGTGCGCGTAAGATTCTACTCTCGGATTGGGTTAAGAAAAGGACCGAATTTATTTGCACGCTTGATAAACGTTCCCCATTAAACACGAGTATTTTAAAATCTATTTTTATCATAAATTTATATCGTGTCATATTTACTTTAATGGTCCTTTCCTTTCCCAGCTTGATTGATGAGATCGAAACGTTGTCTAATAAATTTATTTAAAGCCTTCCACTCGAATAAAATGGTTTACGACGTTATTCCCACAAAGAACAAGAATCCTATTCACCATATATAAATTATATATGAATAGTTGATCAGTATTTTGCACATATAACAATGATTTATATCGATTGTATTTCACTGAAGCAATTTTCGTTTCCTATAATTTAGAAAAAGCAGATAACAGATACGTAAAAAGATATTTATAATAAAATAAATGTAATTAAACTTCACTTTTATCTATATATCAAACAATAATACAAATATTTTCATAATCTGTACTTTTAATGACAATTAGAATGACACTAAATATTATGTAAACATTTACAATTTCATAATTATGTTCAAAATAATTATGAATTTAAAAGACAGATAGAACATGTTTAGGTAAATGTTTAATATTTTATGATATTTCTATGTCAAAATTATTTTTTGTTGCAATTATTCTTCTAAACATGCAAAAAAAAATTAAAAGCTGGACATTGAATATCAATAAGATGGGATTTCCTCTAGTCCTGAGTTGAGCAATAAAAGTAGAGGTATTCCAATAGTGAATGTTCCTTTATCATGTATTTACATAACGTTTCGTCCCTAAGATGGAAGAGCTTTTTAAATATCTAAAACTATAAGACGTAAATGTGTTACAGACTTAAACACATATTTTAACAAGAGAGAGAATTATAAGAAAGGAGAAGATAGGGGTGAGAACTTACTTAACTCTTCTGAGTATATTTGCGTTATGATTAACGAACCTTATATTAGTTCAAGTAATTCATGTCCGGAAGCAACAATTTCAGTGTGTTAGACACAATAACAGCTATTTTCTACCTGTCGGAATACGTGTAAAGTAAGCGTATAAGACTTTATATTCTAATTAATCTTCTAGTGTTGTGTGCCTGATAATTAGAAATACAAAGTTTTGTATAGTTCGTAAATCAAAGACAGTAGTAAAGTTTGAAAACAATTGAATCTAATAACTAGAAACGTTCTTTTTTTTTAAATTCATTTTTTGGCACCGACTGCTAAGGTCATTTAGCCTAGGACCTACTGTTTAAGGTGGGTTCCGAACCACCAGAGTTACGGTATACATATCACAAAAAAACCAGAGGTGATTGGCGGGATTCGAACCCGAGTCTGCCGCGTGGCAGTCTGAGCATCTATCCACTACACCACCGTACCTCCTAGAGACGTTTTCTATAGCGAATAAACAATAGTACTATTTTTAAAAAACCGCAAAAGAACGACTGTCACGTAATACTAAACATTACTTACGCAACAGGAAGTGATATAATATTCGGAAAATTTTTTTTCCTCATGTACAACTATTTACAGTATAATTAACTAAAAAAAAACCGGAATGGGTGTTGTGCGTAATTTTTTTTCTTTTCAAAATGAGTCATTAACATAAGTATTATTTTATTAAGGGGGTATGAAAAGAATACATTACCTTTTAAAAGTGAAAAATTATCCTTTAAGAAAAAACTTTTGCATCAATGTTATTACGTATATCAACTTCGCTATATTCACTGATTGAAAGGATTAAATCGGGTAGTTATGCAACACGTATGGTGGACTAATTATTAATTCTTCCTTTCAAAACTATAATGTACTTTTTAAGGCTACAAAATGATTCTTTTCAGAGCTATAACACGGACCTTGTCAGAAAAACAATTTATTTTATATCGGAACACACTTAGTCAAACAAATAATATTATAAAATCGTTATACGTAATAACTCTGGTATAAAAGTTTCTTGTTAACATGTTCGTTGCGCAGCGTGATTCGATTGAGTTTCTCCCGGGGCCTAAATCCGACTGTTCAAAGGCCAAAACGTAAATAGAGCGATAAACGGGAAATAACAACGATACAATTTTAGTAGGTACTCGAGTAACATTTTCAAACCTTTTTTTCATTCCAAAGTCTTTAGCCCTGAAGAGAGGATAGCGAGAGATCTAACTGCAGTTGTCCCAGATCCTTTATTCAGTCGAGAAGAGTACTTCTTCTAACAAGTGCAATCATTTTTTTATCCTCAAAGTGTTCTTTGCATAGCGTAAAATTATAATTGATAGCGAGCAAAGTAATGACGAAGAATTAGTGAGTTTTAGAAAAAAGATTACAAATAGACTTACATCAAGTTCAGGCTCGAATGATGAGGTATCATATGCAAGTAAAAATCTTTACGATATATTAGAAGAACATGCTCCAGACCAGGAAAAGAAATTGACCACTGCTGATGATTCTTTGCACAATATCCAATGGAAGGGGTTTGCCAAGGAGAAAAAATTATTTTTGTTTATTGGAAAATGTGGACTTTTGTTGAATTTGCCATCTGACATTAGAGTAAGTGAAGTTCTTTCATTATTTATGTAATGAAGAAGTGATAAACATTTTAGTCACAGAGACTAATAGATAAGCACAACAAAAATTGCTTCAACTTGGAGCGACCGATCACGCTCGACTGAATTGATGAAAACCCACCATTTCCAAAGAAATAAAAACATTCATCGGATTGATGTTTTGCATGGGTTAGATGGTCGTCAGTCAAATCTAGCTAACATGGTGACGCACATGTTAAAGGACTTTTTTTCCATTTTAAAAATAATCTGTTCTTTTTTCATCTTCTCATACTGACAATAAGTTATATTAGGTTCCATAATATTGTATTTGCACGCTTCTATGAACAATAAAATTATATATGTCGATGTTTATTGTAACAACTATAATTATATATTTTGCGTCGTTTGTAAATCGCAAGTGTGTTAATCATAGCCACGGTCATATTCCAAGTTCAGCTTGCTCCACTTCAAGGATCGCGGAACAAATTACTGATCCCCTGTGTATTCTTATTTGTTAGAGCTGATACGATAAACCACATTATTCGTTTCAGTATAAACGTGCTAATCTTTCCCGTCTTTTATAATATCTCCAAGTTTGAACATCATACTATATATAACTGAAAATCTAATGTATTGTAGAGCATTTTTTATGTTGTCGGAGATATTGTTTATAAAAGAAATAACAGCCATACTCTTGTGTTCCCTGACACTTGTGTTGTATCAGGATTGTTGTTTAATTTTGAAAAGCAGAAATTTAATTTCTCCAAGATTATGCTATCCACTACATGAGATACCGAGCTACTGCCTAACCGCCCTAACTGCCCCTGCCAATCAACCCACTTCAAATATGTATGACCATCCTCTGACAATCAGCTCGCTTTCAATATAGCCGACCTCCCACTGCCGATCTTTTCGTTGTTTTTGGAGTGGGCACTTGATCGTCAACGTCATCGTAAACCGTAGTGGGTAGTCTCGTGAGTCAGTGTGTGTCGATCGAGTACGGTACGTACCGTTGTGCCGAGTAAGTACATTTATGTAATGCGTCTGTGTGACCGTCCTTCATCTTGATCCGCGCGATAGCCCGCCATCTCGCGATCGAGACAAACTATTTGCATAACTCGTCGGCGAGGGAAGGGATAATAAAGCTAAGGGGAGGAAAGAAAACTTTTACACACAAAGTGGGTAAGTTTAAAACAATAAATGATTTATTCAAAAAACAAATTATGCCCAGCTGGCTGGTTCTCGATTACACTGTCCGAGACTCTGTTAAACACGCATGTATATTTTTGTTCATTACTTTAATTGCTCACTATTTTTACTTATTACTAATTTCATACACTGGTTTAAATACCTTACGTCCTCACCATGTCCTATGAATGAGGAAGTGATACCGCTGCTGCAGGTCCTCCAGTGTGTGTAAAAAGTGTTATTCAATGTTGTCCGAGCACAATTTTTTTCATCCACCAGCTCCTCGTGCACTGCTATCGGTTTTATAATTGTACACGGACATATTAATTCTATCAATATGGCGTACGCTTCAAGGTATTTCGATGGCAGTACGCTATCCAATTCCACATCCCAACTAGCGTCACGTTAAAACTGTGGTACACTCAGACTTACTATTTGAAAGTCACACGAAATGTGATGTTCTTCGTCCTGAAAGTTTTCGGGCCCTTTTCCCCTTCTCTTTCATGCTGTCCAGTCGAACTCGTAGTGGGGGTAAAAAACATGCATAGTTTTCGTCGCCCTCAGTCTCCTCCTAATCATGATGACATCTTGCTCCGTGAAGAGGTATATCTTCTTTTCAACCTTACTTCGTCTAGTATGATGTCACCCCCCCCCCCACCTTCTCATCCATTTTTTTCCTCCATCCACTCCAATGAAGGTATGTGAAACTATGCAAGTGTATATACGCCCAAATCTTGAGCCGAAGCTCTCAGATTAGAGTTTAGAAGCATATTCTCTCGTTTTCTTATGTCGCGAGTTTCTCCATAATGTACATTGGATTGAAGGCACGTTTACTTCTTGTGCAAAATAATGAGGAGTTGGCCAAATTAAAGCCGCAGTTTGATGAGTATGTAGAAGTTAGTGCGGGTATTCTAATTAGACTTAGAATCTGCCATTGATAGCAAAATCTCCACAGGTATGGTCGTCGATATGTCGCATCTAGATCCAGCAGAAATCCTCCAAGAAGCCTGTGAATTGATTAGCGACTATGTTTTGAGGATACTCGGAAAATATCGTGCCGTATCGTCCCATATAGAGACATTCCCCGATATCGTGGACCGATGCGCCACTCCTGAATATTTCGATGCGTATGCGTCGATCCCCATTCCGGGACCGCGATCGAAGATGGTCGATGCAACACATCGGAAGGCACTCGGCATCTGGTGGTCAACAGGCTAAGGTATTTTAATAGGAATAGAAAACGGCAAAGAATAAGATTATTTGCGATAAATTAACATAGTCTGGAGCGAGATAGAAACAAGCATAGCAATTCAGAATACGATTGGCATATTGTGTTGGTTCATATAGATATTTCTAAACAATCAAACGCACATACGTCTTCAGCGTAGCGTGGTACTTTTAACTGATAAAATTAATCATATCAAACATAAAGTACATACAAAAAACGGAGAATTTTAATGACAACTACCGATCATCTGGCGAAACCTATAACGATTTGACAACTCTTTCAGGCCTACATAGCATCTCGAAGTGAAACCCAGCTCACAAAAGTGCCCTGCTAACCCTCGATTGACATATTATCGTACCCAAGTAGTGTAGTTCATATTGACAGTGCTGCGACTCAGTTAGTCTGTACAAGAATTGTTCAGTTCACTTCGGTGCACTACCACTTTCTCATTGCGGGAAGCATATTACCTCCTAGCAACTGTCGTCCACGTTACGTGCCACGTCAGTCACCTGTGACTGACACTGCACTTCTAAGTAGCGCGCATGATCTCAGGGGGATTTTCTTATAAATTTACATGGTACTCAACGTGTTTAAAACATAAATGTAATTTATTAAAACAAGATAAACAAGGATGAGGTTGTAAATTTTCTCGTTAAATTGTTCGCCATTTTTGAACCTAACATTTGTGCATTTGTATTATAATATTAAGACTATACACGAACTCAGAATACGAGTCCAAAATATTATTTATTATGATTGAAAAAAGTCACCTGACCCATTTGTTTGTACTCTGGCTCGCCTATCGGCAAACGGCTCGGAGTAAACCGCTTGACAGCTAACTGTAGCGTAAAATCGGTGTGGCGCTTAACGTATTAACATGTTGACTGTCAAGCTCGTGTAAACGAGGGTTTCTGAACGACCGCCAGCCTACCGCTATCCTACCACTATCCTGAAAGAAACTCGAAGTGTAAGCAGCACGATGTGATTATCGGCTACCTCCAGTTGGGAGTTTTTCTGCGTTCTAATTAATTTCCACCTGAGCAAGTATTCGTTTCTATAGAGTAATAAAACTTCTGATAGGCTTATTTTGGATAACGCTTATTTGTCAAAGAAAATGATTGATGCCGACAGCTAAATTCGCTGTATTCACTTAACTGAATGTCATATTTTTCTGCAACAATATTACTTTCTGTTACGTACACCGGCACTACGCTTATGGAAAAGAGAAATCGAGAAACAAACCAAAGCGAAATGTAACATCTGCATGCCAGTTGTCCAAATGTTAGGTCAGCGATAATGAAAGAGGAAAACTCAAAGATCTTTAGAAATCCCAATAAATAGGAAACTAGGGGAACTAAGCGTCGAAAAACCTAGACCCATAAAATTGCATCTGATAGTAGAAGACGACGAGAGTCTACTAGAAACCTAAAGGGCTTCTACTCATTGCCGGCGCCGAAGACGGTGGGACCCTCAGATAAACAAAAATCTAACGCACTTGCCACAGATGCACGTGCAGGACCTCGTCATACCCTTGGAATATTTACGCCAAAGAGGGATATATATATATATATATATTTATTTACCGAGATTTTAATATAAAGAAAATTACGGTTTCGGATCAAGCGTGTCTACGCGACACTCCCCTGGGATGAGGCAAATTTATTAACACGTTGGGCGAATTTTGGAGGTTGAAGAAGGATATCAACGAAATCTTCTTCCGCAATAAAAGCTTTTATTGTTTTCTCTAGCTTATTATAAAAAGTTCTTAACCTTTGAGTTTCGTCCACCGTGTATTTTACGTTTAAATTGTTTACTCAAAAATTCAGATTCTCCAGGGCTTTCGATACGCAAATGAATGCGTCTCAGATTGCCTGGGATTGTCTCAAAATTCCAAGTGCTTCCGATATTCAAAAGGTTTCGACACGCAAGTGAATGCGCCTCAGAAAACTCAAGGATATCTTAGGATTCTGTGTCTGGATGGAGAAAAACTCGGTTAAGAATATTTACACAAATGATCGAATCTTACTGGTTAAAACTTAAGCGCAGGGAGATCGAGACCGTCGCGAGCATTACTGTCGCGTCTAAACATAATGAAAACTTGAATAGTTGCGTCAACAATGAATAGGTGCCTTTAAGGATTCTAGGAACCTCTTGTCGCCGTTTGGTATTAAGATACAATGTTATGGGTCTAGACTTTTGAGCGCTTGATTCCCCTAATTTTCTGTTTACTAGGTTCTTAAGTTTTTCCCTTTCACTATCGCTGACCTAACGTTTCGGCAACTGGCATGCAGATATTATATTTTATTTTGGTTGGTTTCTCGATTTCCCTTTTCAGTAAGCACAGGGTCGGTGTACGTCACACGTGGAAAGGTTATAACCTATATTATCTTCTTCGAAACCAGTTAAGCGTGTAATGTGATGCACAATGAGATGCATGGCGTGGTTTTTTTTAATGGACCATAGTTTGACCATCGATTAATTACAATATGAATGCGTTCAATGGCGACGGCGTAGGATTCCCTCACGTACATTTAGGAACTATCTTATTTCGTACAACTCCTTGCCTCTTCTATACTAATAACTTTTGTTCCTACTCACCTACCGACCGCGGTCGCGCTCTTTCGAGGAGTTGACGTTTCACTTCGCGATCCTGCATTTTGTGCGTTCGATCCCAATAAAGCGTGTTCTTATTTTGGATCTGTGACTGTTTGTTTAGTTACGCGTGTACCTTACCTTCAACAAACCACGATATGATTCCGACCGCAATGACTTGTTTAATGTTATTTATTCACCTTTTTGCAAATGAAATTCACATTTTTACAAAAGAAATTCACTGGTTTGCCAATGGAATTGCATTTGCAAACAGGTACAATTGTTTGCAAAAGGTTGAATTCCATTTGTAAAAAAAATGAATTTGCTTGGCGAAAGGGTGAATTTCATGTGATAACTGTGTACATTAGAAAGATGAGTTATTAATCACACTTACAATAATAATAGGAAAGTCAAATCGTAAATTTGATTGGTCTTAGCGAGCAGTGAATACTCACACATTATAGTTCTAAATTTTCCATCTGGTTTCTTCGACCTTTAGTCCATAGAATTTCTTGGAATTTCAGTCCAGAGAATGACATAGTGTGCAAAAAAATTAATCGTATTTGACCACTAATGCGTAGCTCGAAATAATTAAGGTTTATTAAATTTTTAAATTAAATGAAATTTAAAATCAGAAATATAAGGTGGTGAATTAAGCCTGGACATGGAAATCACTCTGTTCATGGTGGATGCTAAATCAGCAGAGCCACAGTATATATATAACATAAAAAAACTAAAGGTAATGAATGGGATTTGAACTTTCACATGCGCAATCTTAAGGCAAAGGCATCGGTCATTGACCATGTGTTAGAAGTTGACCATTTTTTACTTAAACCTGAAAAATAAGTTTTTTTTAAATAATGGTCTTTCGAAACAGGCGTGGTAAGTGTGTTACGGTATCTGTGGGCGCGATGCTCGTATATTGTCGCTTAGATATGGTTGTTTATCGTGACTACGGACGATTAAATATTAGTAACAGCAGCCGTATTCCACCATAACACAATCTTCTTAGCGCTGTTCTTAAAAAAGTGTACGCAGTTGACGGTAAGTAATTTCTCAGCTTTTGATTTTTCCTGCCTGAAACGTCCACTGTTTTAATTGCTATTAAATTTTACATTCATTGAACACACTGTTTCCCTCATTTCTATATCAAAAACTCAATTGACCGCAAAGTCTCCTACCGAATCGTATCATTCCAATTACATCTGTAAGTTGACATACATGGTCAAGTGCTAACACAAACTAATCAAATTTATGTACTATTTATATTATATCTATTTTACATATAATTTCATTAGAAACAAGTAATTGAATGCTCACTTTTATAGTATAATGTGTTTTAAAAGATGACCACGTGGTCAACTACTAACTTGAGCTGCGGTCAATTATTGACATCATTTAGTTTAAACTATCCTAAATCATTATATATTATTAAAATCGATAATGTAGTAAGATATACTTACATATGCAATAATTTTATAGATTATTAAACTACTGAACTGAAAATGCAACCTATCAAGGATGCTTTCAGAAATTATTCTGCAGAAACGATGAAAGCAGCGATTGAACATGTTAAATTACACAAAATCGCTGATATATTAGATTATAAATGGGAAAATGTAATATTTCATATTAATGATCCTACTTAAATCAGTAAAACATGAATTATAGTTAACTTAGTTTTTACTAGTTTTCAGAAATTAACATTGTTTCACCTGTATTTGCCCTTTTATTTATTATTTCTCTTGATTGTTGTAAGTAAACGATGTTAAAGTGATTGCTTTTATTGATTTTGGTTCTAATATAAATGGTCAGCTACTAAAGAACACAAGATCAATTACTGATTTTTTTAGTTTTACATTTTTTTCCATTAATGATTACTGTTTTTGTGCAATGCAACTTTTCGAAAAAAATATTGTTATATAATGTCGGAGATTAACTATATAATAAAAATTCAAGAAAGTTACTACTATTTCTGCTCAAAATTTGTCCTGAGTGGTCAATTACTGGTGCTATTACCTTATGCCTACGCTACAAGAATTTAATTTCATATCAACTATATACTCCGTCAATTCGTAAATCAGCGATGTAGACTTATATTTCTCAGTCATTCGTCGAATGATGTCTCTTTCCTTATAAATATCATCACGCACATTATGCAATCAGCGGAAATTATGGAAGCAGTTTCATTTCGATATATATGATAACGTATAATGCCATTTTACGTCATTTTCAAGTAACCCATACTCGTTATTCAATTAAAAAGCTAATAACATCAATTATTTATTGAATATTGAATAAGTTAATGTGATCGTAAGTATATCGTATTTGATCTCCCTTTGATCAGCAAAATGTGATTAAATGAGATGTATTGGGTCCATGCATAAGTCCGTAGCGAAAATTCAGTAAATTTCAAATGCAAAATATTGACCAAAAATAGCGATTTCGATCAACCAAATATGTTCCATTCTGTTCAACGAATCTTTGCCATCTCTCCACAAGCTTCATTACTCCTCTTTCATAGAATTCTTGAGATTTTTGGGCAAAGGAGTTATCCAAGTGGTTCTTGAGGACGTCCAGAGAATTTAAGGTTTTATTTTTCAAATTGTTTTGTAACGCCCGGAACAAATGAAAGTCTGAAGGTGCTAGATCCGGACTATACGGTGAGTGCACTAAAACATTCCACCCAAGCTGCAATAACTTTTACCGGGTTAACAAAGAAACGTGTGGCCTAGCGTTGTCTTTGTGGAATATAACGCTCATTCTATTCGCCAATTCGGGCCGCTTCTGATTGATTGCTTGTCTTAATTTATTCAGTTGTGAGCAGTACTTGGTGGAATCAATCGTTTTGTTGTGTGGGAGCAATTCATAATACACGATTCCTTTATAATCCCGCCAGATACCGAGCATCACCTTCTTTGGGTACAATCCTGCCTTTGCAACCGTTTGAGGAGTCTCCCCGCGCTTTGACCATGATCTTTTTTGAGTGATATTATTGTAGAGAATCCACTTTTCGCCACCAATTATCATCTGCTTTAAAAATGATCCGTATAGATGACGTTTCAGCAACGAATCGCAAGCAAAAATTCGGTCCATTAAATTCCTTTCGCTCAAATCGTGCGGCACCCAAGCATTAAGCTTCTTTATCATCCCAAGCTTCCGTAACGTCTCAAAGCAGCTGATTGATCAATATTGAGGTTTTTTCCGAACTCTGTAGTCGTCAAATGCCGGTCGGAGTCAATTAAAGCTATGATATGGTCGACATCAGTAGTAACTGGCCGACCAGAGCGAGGAGCATCTTCGAGATCAAAATCTCCACAGCAAAATTTCGCAAACCACTTCCGACACACACTTTTGCTTACGGCATTCTCTCCGTACACGGCGCATATATTTTTGTGCGCCTGCGACGCGTTTTTACTTTTTCGGAAATAAAAAAGCGAAATGCACTGAAAATACACTTTTTTTCCTTCCATGTTCAAAATATAATTGAACTTTGTACACGTAACGGATGACTATGAATACTTTCTTAAAATGTCGGCACAAATTTCAGCTTTCACGTATGGTAGGACACTTCATTTGTTTGAAACAAGTGAGGGCGGAAAAACAACCGTGAACGACGTCTGTCCGGATTTCGCTACGGACTTATGCATAGATCCAATATAATGAGTCTTGGCGACCAGTGATTCTAGGTATGATGGAGTGTATGAGTTAAAACACTTGGTGTTCATACGACGTTTCAGTTTGGTTGTGGGCCATATTCAGGTATATTTAAACTGCATTGATTACAAAAATATGCATTAATGAATAATTGTTATATACGTTGTGATAAAGTATAGACGTAAGACATGTGTGAAAGTAAAATTGTAAACGAAAATTATTTTAAGCTACTTTTAGAAGCATTGTCGTAAGGTATAAACTTGTAACAAAAACAGTCAATGATTGAAGTAAGGGCGCTGTGAGTTAAAGATGGTAAGAACCGAAAATTATTTGTTTAATAAAGCTTGGAGAAGTAACTGCTCGAAATGTGATAAAGTTGATCGATAGTGGATGTATTGTATTCCAAAAAAAGTAGGAACAGAACCGTGTAGATGTGAGAATTAATGGTAGCAAATTTTGAAAGCAAGGGCTGTAAAAAGCAAGAAAAAAATGTGATGTGCAAAATAAACTTGTTTTGGATTGAAATATGTAAGTAATTTAATGTTATTGTGAATGCCTAAAGCTTGGTGGCGTAAATTTTGTTTGGAGGTGATATTATTATGCAAGCTGTTACTATTTTATCAGAAGTAAGTGTTTAACGTATATACTTGGACGTTACTCGTTAAGAAACTGGTAACTGTTGAAAGTGAAATTTTAATCAAGATTTTAAAGTGAAAACTTTAATCAAGATTGAAGCATTGTCTATAGATTGTTTATGCGAACGGGCAATGATGAAACTCTAGTAGCAGGTTTATGAAATTTGGAAGTAACGCAAATAATCGGTTATTTTAAATATTCTGTAATTATACCTCAAGAAGGCTCACAACCGAGCCGAAACGTCGTGTAAACACCAAGTGCAATTAACTTATATAATTCATCACATCTAGAGTTATGATTCACCAAGACCGTTATACATCTCATTTGTTAATGACAATATCGTTCAAGTTGGTTTTTAAATGTCTTGCTTGCCTCGCCTCGGGCTTGACCAGTTCTTTTATGCGTAGTCTCGTTCGTTCGCTATTTTCTTTGATCGGCTCACGTGTCCTGCCGCATAATTGTCACAAATGGAATGCATACCGATTAACAATTATGGAAGGATTACCATTCTGCGTCCATTAGAGTAAGAGAGTACGATGCCTAGCTTTCTGATGCCTATACAGCACAAGACAGTACGGAGACCATCTCCTAGATTGTTGCGGAAAGGAAAGAACGTCTGCTTTATCTGTTGGTTGCTCTCAGTTATAGAGCACGCTACATAAAATCGGTTACTCAGAATCGAACATATTAACTTAGCATTATTGTGTTACATTTGTGTTTACATATGTTTACCTCGGTTCGGTACTATTCCTCAAGGTGAATAAAACATAATATTAAGAATATTACATTTGGCTTATAGACCTAAAAAACATTCCTTACAATTCCTATCTCATTTCCTACATTCGCCGACTTACTGACGCCAAAGCTCTACAAGATACAATAAAACTCCGTTTACGAATCAAGGCCATGATCAAACGTGATGGTCGTGGTGCTTCCTTGTAAATCTCGGTTAGCTTTTCTTTAATATGTTTTTAATTATGTAGTGCGTATGATTTTTAAACGGCGTTTACTTATAAGACCAACAACTCGCATGTGGCGTAAAAAAGAGGGGATAATATACAAAAACGTTTGACAGTACGTGTATGGCATTAATGTGTGCGAGAAATGTGGTCAGACAAATGTGAAATAGATTTCAGCAAGAAACGCAGGGCTGTGTGTTTCCGAAAAACAGACAAATGTTTTTCAGCGATTGCCAAGTTATGAAGCGAAAAGACATGATCTGTGTTTTCTACGTTAATAATTTAAAATGTTATTCAAATTTCTCATTCATAATTTACCGTACTTTTCAGTGTTTATGTTCTTCAATTAATAAATTAACCGTAGGATTCTATGCGTGTGTGTGTCTCAGCATCTACGTGGAAGTGAATATTTTCAATGTATGTGCGAATAATAGACCGAGACGAGGAAAGCACTTAAATGATGAGAAAAGACGTATGGCAAGGAAGTGTTCCTTGAAAACTTCTAGCGATAGAGAGGAGAAAAAGTGGTAGAAAGGGGGAAGAAAAGCGTGCGACAGCCAAGTCAGTCAAAAAGCAATGAGCGAAAGAACTACACGGATTGAAAATGTTATGCGTATATATTATTTATCTCTACATTCCTATTCACTACAAACATGACGCAATTCAATTTATGTGCAATTCTTCTACTTTTTATGAAATCTGAAGACCATAGACCAAGTGCTCAAAATGTATTTTTGGTTTATGTCTTTTGTGCCTCCAAGTTGCACAAGATCACTGAACACATCAAGAAGAATTGTTCTATGTTATTTTAAATATAGATAATTTTCTCGTAATGCGGAGAATTTCAATGCAAACAATGGTATGGACTGCCATCGAGTGTCTTCTATTCGTATTGTAAATAGATCGGTACTAACGTTAACGAAAGGAGCGCAATTTAATGTTGTACTGATAATTCCCCAAAGTACAATGAACATGGATCTATATTTTCAGTACATTTATCGAAAGGGGTGTAATATTACTCTGTATCCGTCTGAATCTCTTTGAAAATTAACAGTATAACAATACAGAAGCGATCGTTCATTGTTCTTCTTTAATGAATTTGATTGAAATCGTTTATTCACCACAAGAGAGCACAAATAATGTACAAACTTTCGACAACATTTCGATTTGTATACGAAGTGTATCAAACTACAAACACGAGATAACATCAAATTACAGTTAGTTTATCATTTAGAGCCATTAAAGTCACTTAAATAATTTTATTTGCACAGTGTGTGTGCGTGCCTGTCCCTAAAAGACTGTTCCAATGTGGACTGACATCTATGACAATAAATATCTTTATAAACGCCATCGTATGTAACTGATAATATGTGCTGAATATCCTTCCGCCACAAATCACTGCTCTCCATTCTACAGTTTATCAAAAGTGGAATTCTTTTAACACGTTGACTGCCACGCGCGTTTACAAGAAAATCTCTGTCAGGCCTCGCGCGATACTATACCGCGCTACACTATTGGGTTGTTCGGAAAGTAATTTCGTTTTTTCCCGTCAGAGGACTTAATTACGTTTTTTCGAAACCAACTTCACACTTAAGCCGCATAACCATTATATGTCTTGAGAGCTGAT
>JBCFXI010002387.1:0-23655 GCA_038496175.1 Ampulex compressa | reverse complement strand
GCACTTGGCTGGGAGCTGCTACTCCACCCGCCGTATTCACCAGACTTGGACCCTTCCGACTATCATTTGTTTTCATCGATGGGACACGCATTGGCTGAGCAGCACTTCGATTCCTACGAAGAAATCGAAAATTGAGTGTCCGATTGGTTTGCTTCAAAAGACGAACAATTTCTATTGGCGTGATATCCACCAATTGCCAGAAAGGTGGTCAAAATGTGTAGAAAGCAATGGTCAATACGTTGAATAAAATTTGTTTACTTTCTCATTCAAAATTGGTGTTCATTCAAAAAACGCTCACTTCATACCGGTATACCTGATAGCACTGCAATGTGTGACGCACAATGCTATTCTCTATACGAGTACATTGGAATTAAGTTTTTGATGATTGAATTATAATTTTTCTTAAATATATGATACATGGACTATATTTTGAATCATTTACTTTAATATGTAACAATACAATTGAGTATGATATATTTTAAAGCATGGTACGACACGTAGACCCACGTCACAATCTTCTTTAATTACGATACACTTTCGTAACGCTTTTTCCAATATTCGGATTTACAGCACGATGGAAAGTTAAAAAGAGCATCTGGTATATCTATTTAAGCAAAAAGCAACAATTCATACCTGACACATGCGTATCAAAAACAAAGACTGTATATTTTATCAGTATATTGTTAACGCTGTTATAAAATGTTGTAAAGGCAAAAAAAAGTGTGATACAAAACATATGAAAACGATCGTTTAATTCAAACGATGAGTGAGTGAGTCACTAGAGTACGCCACCATAGTAGCGCGTCGTGATATAAAATGACATCCGCGAAGGTTACTACAGTAGCGTATCGTGTAAGAGGTTAAACATTATATATGCTGTTTAATAAGGATATAATATTTGTGAGATATTTTAGGGTTATCTGAAAAGTATGTAAATGGATAGAAACTTTTGTATTTTTGTAAGACCCGCAAAGAATGCCAAGCCTAAGCATCGTGCATCAAAGCGACGCGACAGATTATACGATAAGCGAACCGAGAATTTTATTACGATCACTGCTAAAGGCCTTACATCGAAACAAAAGTGCTTTTGATTTTGATCGACTATTGCCCAACCGTTGATCAAGAAGATAGTTCCTCGTATAATTTCATTAAGATCATATTGCGCATCCCGAATATCGACGATTTTACGCCGGTTTGTAAACCACTAATAGATGTTTAATCCAACGGTTGCCAACGTGTTTTATTGAACTAACGAAAGCCATTCCAAGGAACCACTTACAAATTTAAAAGTGGAATAACAATCTATTCGTTACTATCCCTTATACTTTCGCGTGCTTAACTTTTGCTTACTTCATTCTTATACAATGCAATATAACATTATGTTACTGTAATGTAATGTTTCTGTATCACATTATATCGTATTATTCTGCCCTATATACTATCAATTTGATTATATTGGGTGAGTGCAAAAGTTCGTGCGGAGTTTCAATAGATAAAGTTATAAGTGTCGTAAAGTGTTGTCATTACTACTTCCATCTACATATTATATATCGTTGGAAAGGTAACGTCTTCGGCTTTCATTTAAAAAAAATCATTTGTTTTCAGAGAAACTGCTTCGAGAAATATCACTTTAAAAATGAGTATCGATAAGGTGCATTTACGGCATGTTATGCTTTACGAGTTTCGGGAGGGAATAAACGTTTCCACAGTCAGAAAAAGCATTCAGAATGTTTATCAGGATCAAGCACCAGCTAAACAAACCGTGGAAAAATGGTTTGCGAAATTTCGGCGCGGAGAATTTAACCTTGAAGACGAGCCACGCTCTCGTCGACTCTCTGACATCGATGATGATGTTTTGCGTACTTTAGTGCTCATTAATCGGCGAATTTCAACAGAAAAAGTTGCTGCAGCATTAAACGTTGACCGATCAACCGCTTTTCGGCGTTTAAAAAAGATAGGATTCGATTTGAAGCTCGATATATGGGAGTCGTTTTTGAATCGATTAGTGACGGGCGATGAGAAATGGGTCCTTCATAACAATGTTCAGCGCACAGGGACATGGAAACAGTCAGGTGAGCATGGTGACGCAATGCCAAAGGCCAGTTTGCACCCGATGAAGGTGATCCTCTCTGTTTGGTGGGATTGCAAGGGCATAATCTATTTCGAGCTTCTCCCCGCTGGTGAAACGATTGATTCGCACAAGTACTATCGCCAATTAACTACTCTCAATCGAGAAATCAAAGAGAAACGTCCGATTTTGTCAAATCGCAAGGGAATCGTCTTTCATCACGACAACGTCAAACCACACGTTTCAAAAAAGACACTGCGCAAACTGAAGAGCCTGAAATGGGACGTCCTAATGCCTCTACCGTATTCTCCTGACATCGCACCATCCGACTATCACTTATTCCGGTCATTGCAAAATTATTTAAATGGAAAAAACTTTGACTCTTTGGAGGCCTTAAAAAACGATGTCTCTTCGTTCTTCGAATCCAAACCGCGCAGTTCTTATAATTGAGGCATCCATGTGCTGCCAGAACGTTGGGAAAAGATTATAGGAAACGATAGAGAATATATCATTGATTGAATAAAGATTTTTGTTTGCCTGATCACTGTTTAACTTTTACTCACAAACTCCGCACGAACTTTTGCACTCACCCAATAATATATTGTGGGGATCGATGGGGATGGTTGATTTCAAATATTTTTTGACCAGCGACTTGTGTTGATAGGTGAAGATACTTTATTGATATTACTATAATACCGTCTTATTCTATACTTTAGCTCTTTACTTTGTGCCTGATTCTGGCTCTTCTCTCTGTACTACGCTCTGTAACTCTCTGCTGTGTTCTCTACGACTCTCTGCAACTAACTGCCCTTCTTCCCTAATGTCTCTACACATACCTCTTCTCATTCATACACATTCACACACCAATCGACCACCTGCAATCTTCAAACTAAGCGTCACCCAAAGCTAAACCATGCACTCCGTCCCAATAGCTCTCCTTTCACCACCTTATAGCCTAAACACTCTTCCTTCGGCCGCACGTACTTATACTCTTTAAAATATTTATCCATTCTCATACCAGACCATTTTCACATTCCCGCAATATAATAATTAAGTATATTTTTGGCACGTCTACCGGACGATTTTTCACGCGGACATTCGAGCAAATATCCAAAATCTTCTCTGATTATCGGATTTAAGGGCGGGTCTGGCCGTCGTATATCCACGGTACCAAACCCCGACAAATACCGAAAGGGGGCATTACGCCGGTCGTACGCTCCAACCGGAACTTTCTCATGGATTTAAAATCCGCGCAAAACCGGGCCGAAGCCCTTGTGCGAAGGTGGATAAAACTTCGCCCACCTCCCCCTCCTCCCTTGTTCTTCTCTTTTTTAAACCCGCTGGAACTCCCGGAAGTTCATCAGGGTCTTTGAATGGTTTAATTTGCATACCTAACAATATTACACTGTGCACTCGACGATAGCTTTCCCGCTTCCTTCCACGCTCTGCAAAGGAGCTTTTGCCTCCCCCCTGACCCCCCCCCCCTCCCCTGCAGCCACGGCCTGCTTTCCCATCACCTCCAAGCATCCATGGAAGGAGGAGGCTAGAGCAGGATTGCAACGCTGAGGATGTTCTCCTGAGGTGGAAGAAATAAAAAAGTTTAAAGAAAGGGCATCAGATTTTACGAGCTCCTCTTCTCTCCGCGGGGTTGCGCGGAAAATTTGTTTCGTAAATAATATCGCGGGATTTGGTTTCAAGACGGACGAGAGTCCAGAGGTAGGGATCCTCCATGAATTCGCGATAGCCCTAGATTTTCGAGCGGAAGTCTTACACGGTTAAATTCACGGAAGCTCGGCCGACAGCGACGGATCTAGCAATTGGTGTAATCTTGTTTTGTAGTTCTCTCGTTTCTTTCATTATACTATGGGATCAGTGTTTTGGATAGTAAGCTCGAGTCGTAGAAAAAATTGCATATCCAATGTCTTCAATGAATATGAATATATGTATGTAGGGGTTAATTTATCCTAATGAGGCTCGAGGCTATTTATTATAATTGGTTCGCTATTCTAATTGGCATTTATTGTAATTAGTTTGATAGTTTTGGCGAATATGTGTACGTTTATGAATGTCTGACGCAGCGCTTGTGGTTTTGATTAAAACAAATGTAAAAGACACCGAAAAAGGCGCGACGTTGAACGGGGGACGGTCGTGCTTTCTGCGGGATCTCATGTAGGTTTTGAACGTTATGCGATGTACCGGGTTGTCCTGAGTTAAACAATAAAGAGTGTTCGCGTTTAAGCTGACTCAGTGTTTTATTACTCCGCAAATCTCCACACTCACACACGCATGATCCTGTGTGTGTGTGTGTGTGCGCGCGTAAACTAGTAACATAATGCGAATATAGCGGCGAACTATATTACGACTATACTAAGACTATACTACGTACTACTTATAATGGCTATATTACGACTTGATAATTTAACACTTCTCTTCAAATTACGACGACTGTTTTTTTTGACTTGCTACAACGACCGTGCTATTTCGACTGCTTCGCTTGTCGCCTCCTTAGAGTTCGCCAAATTCTGAGAACGCCACGCACAATGAACAACTGTGCATACGCGCGTTGTATAGACAACACCATGACTCACGATATCTTGGCGTATCTATTATAACGCTGGAATCGCTTAACGACTCGGTCCTTACATTATCTACTTTGCAATTATGGCATTACAATTCTTTTCTCGATAATATCCGTTATGTGGGTTTTGACCGATTAATAAAATAGGCATGGATTGAAAGTTGCTTTTTTTCTTTTGTAAAACGCTCGCCAATAAATCCTGTATTTTGTGTAACTTTAACTCGTACTCGGACAATTTTGTTAAAAAAGCATCTTGCAGTTTTATCGTGTCTTACAACAGTATTTTGCAATTAGCTCCACTGATTGTAATTATTCAGTCTTTAGGATAAGTATAATTAATTGCACATGCATATGTGGAATTAGCATTAGATATTGTTCTGTGCAATTATGCGCAGTGTTTAGATGGATTTTTTTTTTCAATAATGGAACAGTGACCTCAATTCGATCAGTAATGCCTTTGGTCATTAATAACGATCGATATTACGTATTATTAATCACGATTATTCTTCCAATTTATGACTATTCCCTGAGCAATGAGCCATATTGCACGTATAAGTCGATCGCAATTATTTGAAGTGGAATTCCCGTGATTGTAAACCAATAATTCACCATGGTTAGTAGCGATCAGCGTTATCAATAACGTTCAGTAATGAATATCATCGAATGCCATTACTTCCGATGCACTTCCCGTGAATGCAAATCGATAATGCTGCATCTTTCTCGTTGATCAGCGCTATCGTTGGCGCGATAAGCATTAAAGATGTTGATGGAGTTTCAGTCGATCGTACAAATTATTCGATTATTTTTGCGATAAGTGATAAACCAAAACAGAAAAAGGCGCGAAACACGATTTGTTTTTCTTCTCAAAAGGCCAGCATACAAACGATAGATCGCAAATTTCTCATTTCACGCTTGACCTTCGATCTAAAAATCAATTTATTTGCACTACTTAAACCACTAAACTGGAAAACATGCATATATAGTATTGATGAAAAATTAATGGAAGATACCGGAAAATTGTATTACGATACGACCTATCAAGAAGAGATTGTAATTTTGTTATTAGGATTAACTTCTCGCAAAAAATTCAGAGCTGAAATTTCAATTACCGTCAGAATCTTTGTGCGTGTATTAAGTTCCTTCTGAAAATGCATTGTAAAGGGCTGATGCTACCACTGTTCACGAATTTCAAGAAATATTGTATTAAAATAATTAGACATCGCGAAGCATCAATACGCGTGTACTTATCTCCTGCTTTGACATGTATCGAAAGTAAGTAAATTCTTATTATTGAGAATTGAGTTAAAGGGGCAACACGTAGCTAGGCAGTTCTTTAATCAATATCGTACTTTACTCTTGTCCATATACTAAATCACAATAAAATAAATAAAAGGCAACATCTGTACCAAGAAATGGCACGTACATATATTAAGCTTTAGAGCATCGATCAGTATCGCAAACTGGCGCGGAGATTCCGGAGGGAGAATTCTTCGGGCTTATTCGCAGAAGTTCCATGAGGTTCTCGCATTATCGGAGTCCATCCGTTTTCCCAGCGACTGGGTGGCAAAAAGCACCTAAGCTGGGAAAGATGGCGAGGGTTCGCAGAGCGTGAAAGAGGCTTTTTGCCGGCGAGGACCGTCGGCAAGGACGTGAGGCACGACGATGAGGGTCCAGGAAATGGATTGAAGGTCGATCCGCACTTAGGAATCTACCGCTTCATTCCGTCAGACGCTGCTTCGCTTAGCGGATTAATATTGCATGATTAATGCGATACACTTAAAATTTGATCAACGGACGAAACGTCTCCCTGTAGAAAAAAAAAAAAAAATGCTAAACGATACAGCCGATTTTATCATCCTTAGACCAAGTCATCTTGACTAATTCTAAAAATGATAAAATTGAATCAGCATAAATTTAATGTCCATTTAAACTTCAACAAAATTCTCAGTATCTCCAAATATTAGTTCAAAATTTGACAATACAAATTATTTCCTTACTCTCTTTTTAGTCCTATATTGAATTTGGATGCCATCGTCGCTTTGTTAGCGATATACAAAAATGATCGTGCACGTGAATCAATAAACACACAGTTTCTTTGAAATTCTGGTTGATGATAATGCGCCTTTAACAATTCCTTCGATTGTTTATCATATATTTTCCATTATAACTGGAAGATAAACTACGATAGATGTTCACCGGAGCACTTTAAAGAGATCTCCTCTAACCTCAAAGTGTTCATAATCAGTTTACAAGCTAGAGCTTGTGCTGCAGTTTATTTTTTAAAATACGTTCTTCCTGCTGCACCTTACGGATCAGCATGAAATCTTTAATGATCATGACGATCGTCGACCGGGTTTAAACTAACCGGTCAATTGGTTATCCCCGTTGTATATTATTTCTATCGGGCCAATTCTCGGCATTAATCAAATGGAAACCCTGTGCGGGTACGTTTGGCACTGACGTGACTACCCATAAATCGCAGGTTCGAGTGCAAACACGATTACATGGCGACGATTATCGGGAGATTCTAGGAGCCCCAGGCTGGGATTCAACGTCATCCTGGGATGCATCGTCCGCGGTCACCTCCTATAAATGCATAAATCCCACTCTGGTATTCACACGTGCGGATGCAAGCTGACGAAGGAGAATTTTAAAGAGAAAATATATTCTTGGAACGGAGAAATAGGAACAATGGACCATTTCTGCAGGATGATTCGCGAATTCATTGGCCCTTTGTGAAACTAGTAAATAGCAGTAATTGATACTTTAGTATTCCAAAGGAGCGTCGTGTCATAAATGATCTTACCTTTCTTTATAAAATTGTTAACAATGTATCAAACAGCACCTGTTTGCTTACACGGTAACTTTCAACATTTCTGAACACCTGAAAAAGTATGCACCGTCATTTTACGTAGCACCCTACCCTTCTAGGTTCTATCAATGTGACCCTATTGCTTTTGTTTTGGAACCTGTAGCAATGCTAACTCCGATCGGAATTGCATAGATTTTTACTGCACTTCGTTAGGCAGATTTAAAAAACCAGTTTATCGCGCGCCTACCTTCATACTGACCTGTTACTGTGTGGTTGCCTTATGCTAACATGCTAAAGTATCTTAAAAGTATAATTTTAAGTTATGCAACTATAGTTTATTTATCATTTAACTCTATTATATTTTACTACAAAAGTACTGGTTAAATTTTTATACTGATTACATCTAAAACGAGAATTCTCGTAAATAAATGAATAAATAAATAAAGACTTCGAAATGTACGATATACATTAACATTCTGCTGATTGTTCGGTTTCTGGTTATTTTAAATGATTACAGCATTTTCATCTTGCATTATTAGATTCATAATCTAATGTACGAAATATTGTTTGAGTAGTTGCCTTTATATCCGCCGCAGTGGTCCACGAAATATTTCCCTCATTTTTACCCATCTGCTGTAGCAAAAAGATTATAAGTCACCGGGTAAAATTTGCCCGGTATTTTCACAGCACGAGCTCGAATTTATATCCATCATGGTTTCTATCGCTACCCACATAGGTCATATACCGAAGAAAACAAAGAGTCACAGGAACGTTCCATTGTACCGTCCGCACGTGTGATATAGGAAAACAAGTGCTCTTGTTTTAATGTAATTTTATACATATATATTGCTCGTTTTCAGTATATTAATATACCGAGTGCATTACAAATTAGTTTATTATCTTGATGAACTACGAGTAACCTTACGTCCCTTTTTTTAAATTACCACTAGGTATGTGGAACCATTTAGGGAAGACATTACTGCCACTTGGTGTGTTAACACAATAGTAAATTTCAATTAATTAAGAATTGTAGTTATATATGAATATTTTTTAATTACTTACGGTAAATGAGAGTTTTGATACGAAAAAAAGTGTGGGACAAACTTGTACCATTGGGTAACTGGTCCGGGACGTAAACTCGAGATCTTCCACTTTCCAGACGACTTTTTTGAAGTCTTTTGCACTTTTTGATAATGATCGATTTGTTTAAAAATGTTTATTTATAACTTCAAGTAAACTAATAATTAACTAATTAAAATTATAAATTAAACTAGTTAAATAAATAACTAATTAAAGATTATTACTACAGCCACGCATTAAGTAGAAATAATGTCTTGTGTAAAAATGGTTCCACGTACCTAGTAATTCAGTAGAAGTGACATAAGAATACTTATAGTTGACCATAATAATAAACTAATTTTTAATATATTTTGTCTCTTTTGCTTATCCTTCTTGGCAGGCCGTGAGGACGTCTTACCTCTTACGAACGGTGCTCCGTGATACGAAGGCCGCTCGCCAAAGGGCTATTCTTTCCGGGAACAAACGTACAGAAGTAACGTATCATCTGGCTATTAATTTCCCCTTATCAGCGTGTGCGAATTTATCGCGAGGGAGATAGAATTCCTGGCGGTTTTATCATGCCCCGCCATGCATCCTCTCTTTGATCTTCTCTTTTGGTCTTTTGGCCGCTCTTGATGGCCCGTGGATTTTACGAAAGGACTATAGAATTAACGCATTGCTTGCCGTCCTTGGAATATTCCACGCATTCTGTTTCGTTAGCCGTACCGGTATTATAAATTTGGCGACTCTCCCTGAATCACGAAATATTCATCTCTCGCATTTAAGTATACGTTTTCATACGGCAATCGTTGCAGCGTGTAACCGTTACATTTATTTTTATCTTTATATTATTCTATCTTGTGCCACCATAAGTTTCAGATTTATATAGCGTTCTGGAAGATGTAATCTATTATCAGTTTTCCATTATCATATAAACAAAACCTTCGAATCCTCCTTTAAAACGTGGCAACAATCCGCAAATTTCAATGTCACGTCATGCATAACAAGTATCGAAATCCTATAAAAGGGTATTTCCATCACTTTTATTACCGATATCTGTTTAAAATAGATGCGTTTGTCCCTCCGAAAACTATTCGCTACAAACGTTACACGAGCAATAAGAATGTTCGTTGCCAAAGCATCAAGGGTACATATATCGAATTGCCAAAGGGAACGAATTGTTCGGCCGAGAGAAACGAACTCGTGTTCGCGCGGGAGGAACGGGCGGACTGTTCGCCAGGGAGAAGCAAATCGGACGAAGAAGAAGAAGAAAAAGAACCGTCGCATGTTGGGCCGAAAAAGAAGGAAGAGGGACATGTGGATCTTTATCCACGCTTCAAAAAAAAAACGCGGGGGGGGGCAAAGCTCCGAGGGCCCATTTTTTGCGTACTCTATCCATCAGTACGGAAGGTAAATACACGGAACGTCGTTTAAACTGTACGATATTCCACCCCTTCTCCCACGGCCTTCTCCCAATCTCTGCTCCTCCGTCGGCCGCTTTCATTTCACTTCCTATCCCGTACGGCACTCCATCACCGCTTTTTCCCTTTCACCTCCGACATCGGAGTTTTTCCTGCGATCCTGCGACAAATCCTTAATTTATTTTTGCCCTAAAACCGTGGCACAATTCGAAGCCCTGCAGGTAGCTAGCAATTAATTAATTCCGGGTTCGGTCTTTCACGGGCCATTATACGCTCTCCCTTCTTTCTCCTATTTTTTTTTCTGCCGCCCTCCTGTCCCTCTCCACGAAACGCTTTTTGCACGGCAACGTTGCACGAAGTCTTTTGTGCACGCGGTCCGGAGTGCAGCCTAAGTGAAAAGGGGAGGTAAAAACCGGGGGTAAAAGCTCAAGGAACATGCACACGATGAATGAAAATCATCGCGCTTTATGTCGACTTAAACCTTCCTAACCGACTTCTTTTAGTTTTCGACACTTCGACCCACACCTTAAATCCTCTTTTTTGTGTAATGGCATATCCTGTGAGAAAAAGAAAAAGGTTAGGTGTAACCATTGAATAACTTGAAGATAGACGATTGACCTTCTCCTTTACGAAACTTCAGAAATTTGGAAAGGCGTAAATGCTCGTTTAGGGTAAAGCAAGTAAACTTCTTTATTAATAACATCGGATAACTTGTATAAACTATTGGAAAAAAGTATCAAAAATAGACGTAAAATCGTGGTGCATTGCACGACGGTCGAATACGTGCTTGGCCTTACGAAGGAACTTCGACGAAGTAGGAGATCCGACGATGTCTCGGATTATGGCATGACGATGATAATTGGATTAGCCCACGTCGTTTGCCCGAGGCGAGCTCGATGAAATAGCTGGGAAATTAGCGTACTGTGCATTTCGCATCTGGTACAAAATCTGTCTTTCTCGCATTTCAATTCATATCCTCGACCCTTGTCAATCGTACGGCAAATCCAGCTTAATATTTAGTCCAAAGTAAGATCGAAATACGTTTACTTAATCGTGATATTTAATCGTTAGGAAACTATAGAGAATTACGTTTCATAAAAACTCATAGAGTATATTAAGAGAGACGTGACTTTAAGGATTCAATTCTTGAGATAGATTTTCCGACTTGGAAAACTATATTAGCAGTAAGACGTATAATAGAGCCAGATTTTTGAAGCATGGATTTAAGTGTCTTTTTATATCTGAATCTTAGTAGAATTTGGTCTTATGGACCAATAAAGATTCTGTAACGTTCGTCGATTAAAAATTTGAACAGTTTTACGCTCAAAGATATTTATAAGAAAACTATATTACCATAATATTTCAAGAACGTGAATTACGCGCGTCACTTGTGACAGCTGAGGTAGATGTTAAAGCGAAATTATCCATTTTCTATTCTTGCTTCGTGCGCGTTGCTCCATCTTAATGTATCAAAACGCACGTAAACGTACGTAATGCGAATGCCTCGAAGGAAACGTCGTATGGTAATACGAAGTAATCAAATAGGACATCGCCTAACATTTCATGAAGCCGTATTATCACATAATTAGATATCTCACGTGCTGCAGAATACACTTTCTTCCTCACAAACCGAGATGCCTCTAATTAACCTAAATATCTCACCACGCGCCGCACTTCTTCTTTCGAAAATTTAGCCTACGTTACAATTCATACGGAATTCGTAAGAAACAAGAATTTATTTTTGGGAATACAAGCAACGAAATCAAGCATTGCAATTCATACGAAATTTATAAGAAAGAGTAATTTATTTTTGCGAACTCATCGAAGCATGCTGCTCATTTTAACGCTGGTACGGTCGATCACTTTGCGATACGCAACATATATATTTGAAAAAAAAAAAAGATTTTTGAAAATTCAACAAATCAATGCCATGATAGCATCATGAAAATCGTTACGAAATGTACCATCGTGCAATCTTTCTATGAAATAACCGAGACATGATTTTGACCGGTTCGGTTTATTTTAGTGTTAAACTTACAGTGCCGCAGGACGATCCGACGAATTTCCATTACCTTTGTGGGAGCTTTGTTTACGAAATTGCAATTTTCCAGGCGCCAGAGACTTCTTTCATTCCCGGCGATTTTCGAGCTCGCCCGTTCTTTTTCACCTTGGCCACGGCCGCGCGGGCCTCGTAATTAATTAATTCCCTCCCTTTAATCCCGCTGCCGTCATTATTGCGCCACCCAGCTCCCCCTTTTTTTCGTCCGGATGATCCCTCCCTTCCTTCTGCGCCGTTTTGTTCCATTCCTCCCGCTCCCTCTCTCTCGCTCCTCCTCGGGGCCTCTAATAAATTAGTTCCGCCCTCGCCTTTATTACGCCTCCGTTACGTCTTGCGTAATGTAGCCAGCACGTACGATTTCTTTTTCCGCGAATGCCAGTACGATTGCCGGGCGCCTGAGTATTCGTGTACAAAGGGAGTAGTGAAAAATTTTATGAGCCCACCGACCCACCCTGGAAATCCAACCGACGCTCAAAGTAATGCCCCTACCATTCCCGGAGCTAAGATTTTCTTAATTTTCTCCAAAACTCCTTTTCGCTCCTCGCGGCGTTTATGAAAGGTCGATTTTGACGGAATCTTTTTTTTATTACGGAAATAACTCGCGGACATTGTGGCTTTCATTGTTACTTGCAACATTCTTAAAGGGATATATCATTTTTGCGAATATGTAATTGAATTTCTATATATCCGCGATGTTTGGCGGACGATTATGGATGACATTCCATTTGCGATATAGTATGAATAAAGGTTACTATTTTTCCAATTCAGGTAACGGAATATTCTGTACACGCGCGCACGTAGATACAGTACGCACAAATGGTCGTAATAAAGCGCGGTCAAATATCAAACATGGGTTTTATGGAAAAAAACTATATTTGATAGAGCAGTCGCAAGAAGCAGAAGATCCCTGTGTCTAGTTCCGATCCACGGCCAGCCGATGATCCTTTTTTTTCATGCCCAATTTTCTGCAATGAAATTTGACACCCTTAATTCAAATATTTACTAATATAATATTAAATTAAATGTTAAGTAAATCATTACTTTGCAAAACTTTTATTGATATTAGGGCGATCACAAGCGGCCGCAGACATCCACAAACTCAATAGATATTACGGTGTTCGTAAAACGACCAGATATAACAATACGTGGGTGGTCCGATAAGTACTCAGCCTCACAGCCCCACGGTGCCATTATCGTAAGATAAATATACTATCGTGTAATATATTCTCGTAGACAGCTACTGTCAAAATTTCAGCCAAATCGGACTCGTAGTTTTGCTTTGGCCGGGTTTGAAAGCGGGCGTGTCCACGAATTTTAGAAAAATGGAAAAAGAGCAATTATCGTTCGGTGATTCGATTCTTATTTTTGGAAGGGAAATCGCGCAGCGAAATCAAACAGCACTTAGATGCTGTTAACGGTGACTCTTCTTCTTCGATGGCGACCGCTAAAAATTGGTTTAACGAGTTTCAACGTGAAACCGGGACCTCCAGAAAACGTTTTTTTCAGACGGGTTAAAGAAGTTGGAGTATCGCTGGGTGAAGTGTATCGAGCTAAAAGGAGACTTATGTTGAGAAATAAATCGCCACTTTCCCAAAATTTTCATTTTTCTTTTGT
Source organism: Ampulex compressa (assembly GCA_038496175.1). Classification (NCBI taxonomy): domain Eukaryota; kingdom Metazoa; phylum Arthropoda; class Insecta; order Hymenoptera; family Ampulicidae; genus Ampulex; species Ampulex compressa. The sequence goes on along the minus strand of JBCFXI010002387.1, from coordinate 10,044 downwards.
AGGCTAAGTACTTATCGGACCGCCCTCGTACATCTGGGGAAGAAGTATATTCCAAAGCATGACATCAAGAATTCATTCTCCTACTTTTTTACCTTCACAAGACTCGACATATATGAGACGGAATAATGCTGTACTTGTAGAGCCGGCGCAGAGGCACCTCGAGAGATGGTGCCGCGGTTTTCTGTTTTTCACGGTCTTTCAAGAGCAGTACGCCGTCGTGCTAAAATCGCGGCGGACGCGACAGGTCGGTCGGAAGATCAGAAGGAAGAACAGACGAGCACCGTGGAAAGAGCGCGTTTGCATCGTGGAAAATGGCTCTGCGCCGAAAGCGAGCCACCGTGCGTTCTGGCGTCCTTCTTTCGTACGCCCAAGGGGGTGGTCTGCCGGAATGGAGCGACCGAAAAAAGGGAGCCGCCATGGCGCTTTTTAATGCTAATAATGCGTCACTCGTTTTAAGCGCGAAACGGACATACCGTCGGAGGAAAATCGAGTCTACGTGAAAGGAGCACCTGGTAGCTTGCGGTATACCCGCTAATGATTTTCCTCTTCCCGCAAAAACCGCGCTATGGTGACAATTGGAAATTCCATGTTTAACCAGCAGTTGATAAAGGAAGACAAGTGACTAATAACTAAATACATGTCGGATATTATATTTAAGAATCTCCATTCCTTAGCGTTCTAACGGAGGCAATCAACGATTAAAGAGCGCATGTAAACATACGAGAAGAATGTCAGTGTATTTTCTCTTTGAAATAACAGAATCAGGATTCATCCACGCTTTCACTCAACGTCACCGTATTTTACATTGAAATAACAAAGATGCAAAAGTGCTTTCGCGAAAAACGCTCCTGGTTTTAGCCTTTGAAAAATTCTAGAATCCCTTTTCCCCAGAACTGAAACTCATTCGTTGAAGCGTACCAAGAATGTGGTCAGTAAAGTGTTAATTACGATTCCCCTCTTATTCACCGTCTCCGTATGCCGTGTCGCTAAATAGACACGACCGGGTAGAAAAATGAAAAGGGGAGGAATAATAGAGGAATACGCGGGTGTTCGCCTTTGCGGCGGCGGAGGGCGCCCCTATTAAGCTCCATTAGCTCGTTCCTCATCTAATTGCCTCGTTCTCTCCTGCTTACACTCCCTCGGGATGACAAGGCAACCCGTCCGGACTCTTTGCAATTTCGGCAGAGCCCTGACAACTCGATTCGCGCATCAACATCGCCACGGACAATGAATGGGCTAAAACAGTTGAATTTTCCTCCAAAAAAAAAAACAAAAGAAAAACGCGAAACAAGGCGTCCAGTCCCTGTATTCAAATGTGCCATGCACAAAATCCTTTTCTCCGGAACAATTACCTGAGTTTTTCCCATCCATCGATCGCTGCAAAAGAGGTTAATTGTTTTCGAAGCAGGCTTTCTGACAACGTGAAGGATAAGCGCGTTATTTCGCGCGGGGGAAATCATAACGGGCCGTGCAGGCAGGGTGGAATGGCAAGCCCGCGGTCCGCGCCGATAAAACGAAATTAAATGAACTTTATTTGGATCGCATGCGTGACATCGGGGATAATTGCCGTTCGATATTTGATGGACCAAGGCGAAATTCAAAGCTGCATCTTATAATTCACATTCTACCGTCGATAATCGAGCTGTGAATCTTGCGTTTTTGTCAATGTTCGTGTCGTATTGTAGAAATTTGTATAAGATTATGTGGAAACATACACGTTGAACGTTTGCATTATAAAAACTAAAGTTTTATTTAAACACGACAAAACATTTTGAAAAATTCACGACATTTACTGGCAATATAATTAAAAATTTGCTAATTTTTTGCACCTGTGTTCTGATGTTCTGCACAGCCTTGTGATTTTCATTTACCTAAAGCATGCAAAATATTTGTAAAAATCGGTCTCTCCTGAATGTTTTGGCGAAGTAAAGGATCCTACATTTATGATGTGTTAACCGATACTTCATTAGGTTTGAAAGTGGTATTGTTCCTGTAAATAATATTATACCGAGAAATGCACTAATTTCTAATATTAGTTCGCGCATGCCATATAGACCGTTTTGCAAAACGTTTTTCCTCAATTTTATTATGTGCATACCGATTAGTCTGCTCGACTATTTTCTTGATCAATTCATCGGTAAAGAATGAATTCAAATAATCTATGGATTCTGTATAATTTGGACTCAACTGCGAATTTTTCTGAATTTTTCTAGAATGTTATCCTGATTTCTGACATTCCTCCATTTGTTATCGCGGCTGTTATTCCTTTTAACAAATATTTACTTGTAACTATCCCTGCCAATATTGGAACACTTGAAAAATTCCTTGTTGTACGAATTTCACTTGCACCGAATGCAACAATGTCGTCATCTTCCGTCTTGTCTTGTCAAACTCAAAATAATTTTCGTCATCAATTCATCTTTTAGCTATCGTGTATATGATGTTGTAATAAATAAAATATATGAAAAGCTTACTGGTTTGTCTGGTAGTGTCACCGAGAGACTTATTCGAAAGACCGACAAAAGTTCTGGCTCGTCCATCGTCTCACATCGTCAATTTACATTGTACAGAAGATAAGACTTCATTACTAAAGGTCTCTAATTCTTTCTTTCAAAGGATCTAAACTTTTTAGTTTTTTATACCCTTGCGTATTTTATCGTTTAGGAAAGTAGACGTACGCCTGTCGCTTCGTAATAGTCTCTGCAGCTATAAAATAAGTTGAGCGGCTATATGTCAACGTGCGTCCGCAACGGTAAAACGTCTCGGGCGACTATTTGCCGACACTCGTCCGCAAAGGTTTAAGTAATTTAACAAATCTGAAATGGGTATCGATCGTCCAAGTTTAGTAACTACCATCTGCAGTTAGCTTAAAAGTCTTTCTACAAGTCGTATTAAAAAACCAAAAGTACATGGATAGAGTTTCAATCGTTATCTATTCGGCGAAAGTTTAAATACTTTATTTTCAATCTCATTGTATATCTTTCCTGAAAGTACTGTTATATGAAACCTAAGTATCCGGCAAACCAAGACTAGAGTTGCTTACTCTTACTTTTACTTACTCTTATTTCAAAATCGGCGATATCTCCTAATTATGCAAGAGCTGCTTAGACATTCGTGGCAATAAAGGTATAAAATTCTTTCGATGACACGTTCTGAAATAATAAGTGAATGTTTCGTTGAAATAATTGAAGCAGTCGGATAACTGAAGGGAAATATAAGCTTAAAATCTTTCGGTACTTGCTCTACCACATGTAGTATCCATACCCTTTTACTAAATCTTCCCCGTTAAGATCTTTTCACACGGAAAAATATCAACTATTTAGGGCAGCAAAATTAGTATAAAAAGAAGAATAAATAAAAACCTATAAAACGCTAAAACGTAAAAGAAACGATAAATCATAATTTTAAACTAAAACAGATATAATAAAAACATTACAACTGATTTCTTCCTTTTTCTTTTAATTAATTTTTGGCACCAACAGCTCATATCATTTGGCCTAGGACCTACTGTTTAAGGAAGATTCCGAACCACCAAAACTACAGTAAACATATCACATGGAAAAAGCAAAGGACATGGGCTGGATTCAAAACTCATTTCTTTTTCACACGATGAAGGGCGGCAAAGATAATTTTTACCCAAAGCGATCGAAAAGTTAGGTCAGGCCCTATACACGGTGATCGTGACGCTGAGGTGCTGATGGAACGGAAGTAAAAGTGGCTGCAGGGTAAACTCGTTATTCCGCGACAAAGAAAACGGCCCTGTCGGACAATACGGTAGTGGTGGGGATGAGGAAAAGGAGAAGCCAATCTTGGTAAAAGGCGATGCCTCGTTCGCAGCGTTTTCCCCGGGGTTAATCGCCTCCACTGCTCGGACGGGGCCTGCGCGACGTTGAGGCAACGAAGGCCTTCGTAAAAGTGTCCGTTAGGGGCTCGTACGTTACACCGGTGGTCCGGGGTAATGGAACAATTACCGCCCTGTTCGCGTAATTTCCCGGGAAATTCCCAGGTATTCGCGATGGAGACTAGCCGTAGAAACAGCCGGCAGACCCTTGTGAGATATCGCTACGTCGTACGACGGGGCACGAACGTCTTTGTGAGAATGAAGAAACCAAGGGACCGACATCCAACTCGGGCCCTATTGTTTTGGGAGGGTAGAGTACTGAGTAAATGTTCTAAGAACAAAAGTGAACAGTTTGTTATCCCACTTCTGAAGTTTGTGAGAACAAAAGTGGATAGATTGATATCCCACTTCTGAAGTTGTAAAGGGTAGAAACGACAAAACACCAGGGATACTTAAGAATCTTCGGCGTGATAATATAAAAATGTATATTATCTCAAAGAAGCCCGCTGCTGCCCTTTTTACATTCTCGTGCCACGCTGTGTGATCCCAATGCACGTGGGACTCGAAACCCAAACAAAATTAAAATATATCGCTTGTTATCACTGCGTCAGAGACGTAGCGTAAACTCTTGCAACGTGAAAGAACGATTTTTGGAAGCGAATCACCGGATTCTGTCTTGCACAACTTCCTTCGTAATTTATTTGTTTTCCAGTAGAACATTTTTTGACGGTTTTCGGTAAAAGTAGATCTCCAAAATATAAATACTGAATATAAATTCTGAAAAAATAATTGTTTGCTAGCTATTATAAAAACCAATACGACACAAAACATGTTAATATTCTAACAGAATGAACATATACGAGAGTGGTCCGGTAAGTACTTAGCCTACAAAAGAAAAACGAAAATATTGGAAAAGTGGCGATTTATTTCTCAACATAGCCTCCTTTTAGCTCGATACACTTGACCCAGCGATGCTCCAACTTCTTTAACCCGTCTGAAAAAAACGTTTTCTGGAAGTCCCATTTTCACGTTGAAACTCGTTAAACCAATTTTTGACGATCGGCATCGAAGGAGAAGAGTCAGCGTAAACAGCATCTAAGCGCTCTTTGATTTCGCTGCGCGATTTCCCTTCCAAAAATAAGAATCGAATCACCGAACGATAATTGCTCTTTTTCTATTTTTTAAAATTCTAATATCTAATATATTACACGATAGTATATTTATCTTACGATAATGGCACCATGGGGCGGTGAGGCTAAATACTTATCAGACCACCCTCGTACAGATTTACCTTTTATTTTATTATACAGATTTATTTTATCTAACACAAACACGCATAGAAAACTCTGGTATTCTGCTTCTTCGCTTTACGCTTGAATACATCTTTTCGTGGATGCGTATCGAGGGTCAATTTACGTACTACTTACGGCCAGCGTGATCGAATCTATTATATAACATAGGAGAGTGGTTTGAGAGATCATGATTCAGGACCATTCTTTTTGGCAAGATAGCTTATAAAAGTATTCCTTGCAAGGTTTCAGCCTATGTATAGTCCAAGAGAAAATAAGGAAAACGCAAAATGTATAATTGATTATTTCGCGTAACGCTACAGATGCAGACATGGTAAACGAGAGCACGGCGAATCTTTGTAATAATTCCGCGGCACGCTCGATATATTCTCACGACGCACAGAGCCTTTCTCGCCGCATGAATTACGGCTCAGTGCATAAGCACACACGGCTCCTAATACTTTCCAATGCACAAATAATGCATAAAAGTCGTCGCTTAACTACGTCTGTATTTCATGCGATACCTCTCGATGCGCCATAGAGGAAAGTGGGTTGTACCTTTTAGGAGGCGCCCTTCCGGAGGCAGCACGAGCGATCGAGGAACCTTATTTTCCTCTGCCTCGCACCCCTTGCATTACGCCCCGTCCTGCGGATACGGCGACTCTACCCCACTATTCCTCTGTGCAGCGCAAATATTTCTTCTTTTACATATCGGCCCCGGGGCGGCCATTTGCATTCCTCTGTGTCTGTCCTCCTTGGGCTTCGACGCCTCTTTCCTCTATCCTTCGTTCTCCCTTTCTTTCTTCTTCCTTTCCCTCTTCCTTCCTTATTCTTGTCTCTTACACCACGATTTTATCTTATTCTCATTCGACTTTTTTTACGTTCATCACTTTCTCGTATACCCAATTGTTTTTCTCTCACCTCTTTTTTCACACACCTTTATACGTAGTACTCTCTCTGTTTCCCTTTTCTTTCTCCATCATGTTTCATTGTCTTTGATGTTCTTCGATATCTCCTCTATTTTGTTACTTTGACATATTGTTTTACCCTACTTCTTCAACGTCTGCCGCTTTCTTCTTATTCAGATCGTTATTCGTCGTTTATTCTTTCCTCGACTTTGCAATCTTGACACATTTTCCTTTTTTTCCGCCTTCAACCTGCACATACTATTGCCCATGTCTTATCCTCGTTGTTTAAATCTAATCGTATTATCTTTTGTCCTACTTCTCATCCTCTCTCTTGCCGTATCTGGTGTGTTTTTATCCTCCACTGTAATCCATAATGAATCTGATTGTCTTTCTCAGCCTTACCATACCCTGGCTACACCTTTGCATCCGCTTCCCAAACGTATTCCCCTTCTTCTTAAATATTTCTCTCCAACCTTCTTCCGTCTTCGAGCTGTATCCTTTGATACAACCGTACCAGCTTTTCTGTCTGTGATCCGTAAAACGCAATTTTCCTTATTACCATTTTATTTCTCTACCATTGTCTTTTGTGCTTTGATTTAGCTTCCTTGTTCCTTTCCTTTGACATCCCTCACTCTGCCGCGAACTTCTTTCTTACGGCCCATTGTCTCTCTTTCCTAATCTTTTATCCGTCTTGACTCTATACTTTCTCGACTTGCCTCTACATTATTGTCTCCACCCTCTTTTCAGCCTCTCTTATTTGACTCGTCCTTCCTCTTCCCCCAACTTCTCTTTCTCTCCCCATTCTGCAAGTTTCTATCTTGCGAGAATTCGCATTTCTGCGCTATTAGCGCCGAGGAACATGGAAATCACACGTGGAAGAATTAAAGGTGCTCCGCCAGATTAGAATACCCACTGCGGGTAATGGAAAAATAATTAGAAATCGGAACAAAGTTCCCAGCTGGGATTAATGCGGAAACACGGGCACACGAAGTTATAATGCGCATAGGAAATTCGCGGGGGCGTCGGCATGGTTATGAGGGACAAAGCGTCGTTTCCGGTATCGTCAACCCTCTAGAAACCACGCTGTCTTGAAAGTAACGTTTCGTTCATGCGGACCATTGTAAATCAATTATCATTTCTTTCCGGATTCGTAAATTATCGTAAATCGTAAGTATGTTCAAGTATTTTCTTTTTTTATGTATCTGTGATGAAGTACCTCGAATGTAAGCTGTTGAATTTTCTGGAATTTTATTGTAATCTGTAAAAGATTAATTATATCTATTTAGTTCTCGTCTTTTTTTTTTTTTTTAATGTGTATATTTCTATCTTAATTTCGAGGTACTTTTTATACGCGGTGAATGATCCCTCCTTTCGCACAGACTTTTTATACGCACCTCCAATTTACACGGTCTCATTTTATGCGGTCTTTGCTTTTTTTCTTTTAGTTTTATTTGCTGTGGAAAATATGTGTAATACGGTCTGAATGAGCACAAAACTGGAAATTACAACTCTGAATATTGAACGACATATCCAATAAGCCTTGCAATTTTTGTTATTATTTTTAAAAATGTAGCGGTGAATGGCAAAGGATTTACGGAAACTCGGCAAAAGACGAGATAGGAAGGAGATCATTGAAAAATACAAATGTAAATAACGAAAGTGTAGCGATAGATACTTATATCGAATATATAATATATTATCAATAATGAAAATAGCAACTTCTGAATTGATGAAGAGAAATTTGATTCTTTACATTATGATATCACCGAGGACGAATAAAATTCAGAACGGATTTTCCTGAATTTTCATTAGTATCTCTTCGTGAAAATATATAAAATAAATATCTGTATAATTTATGTTGTCTTTCTCTTTTGATATTTTTTTTCGTAGTGTTTAACTATTTATGTGGTTTTATTTTGCAAATGATACCTGCATTGAAAGGCGAGTGTTTATAGCATACCTAAATATGTCAAAACAGTGACCTACATTTCTAGTCTAAAAGAACGTTTTTCGCGTAATTAAAATGCCGATTCGCGAGCAAATGCAAGGGAACCCAAGTGGATGATATAAATCAAGAGTCGTAATACCACGTTGACGAGGACTTCTTTAGGCCTTCTTTAGGTCTTTAGACTTTCCGTAAATCAGGAAATGTCATGGAGGCACGAAGTAGAACGTTAAACGGGTCTGCGTAACAAAGAATTCCACAACAAATTGGCTTCTGCGACAACCACCGTCTGACTTTGTGCCGCGGAATGACGGTGAAGCGTCCACGATGGTGAACGTTGAATTTTGCTGTAAAAATGTTCGATAATGACTGGCTTTAATCACTGATATATCAATGTTATCCAATAACAACAAACAAAAACAGGTGGTCGTAAAATTAAGAAATAAAGAAACACTGGCAAAAGTAATTCAAAATTCGCGAAGAAAGTTTAATTTATTCCTCCTTTGCACAACAAATTATGTGGTCATCTTTGACAACATAACAGCTTGAAATATTTTTGCAAAGAGACGATATGCTTAATAATTAACCAAGTCTGATGAAAACCTCGTCAGAGTGTTGTTCGCATGGAAAAACATCATGGAGTATTTTACCCAGACAAATGTATTGGACAAAATTTCAGGTAACCTCGACGTAAAAGGTATCGCGTTACAATAATTGTGATAATTAAATATGCAAGCAAGGGTTACACCAAAATAGAAAATAAAGGTGCGTTGAACTTAGGTAATGGTAATAAAGATGTCTCGATGATTTCTCCTTCGTGCTCGTAGAGGCAATTGCGAGCTTGAATTACGCTAGCGATTGCATACAAAGGGCACTCAGGGATCGTCAACCGAATACCGACTTTCTCTTCCAATTCTTTTAAACTGAATTGCTCCTCAATAACATCGCGAGCGCCTGAAAAAAAGACACGATTATACTTGCAGATTTGCAGTACGTTTACAAAGTGGAGCCGTTCAAGAAAGAGGAATATACATTTAAATCGTGCATTGATTTAATATTTTACTATTAAACATCATTCATCGAAATGCTTTAATTTATGAGCACTCTAGAAATAATGAAGATCATAGATTACATTAATTCGACTGCTATCGACTCGATATTAGCAGGAAATGAAACTGACAACCACTGGCGCAGCCAATAATTTCGCGTGACTGAATGTTACCCTTCTAATATGCATCTTCGTGTCGTGGTTCGCGAAACGCAATATGGTTCGTAGGGTGCGATTCTCGGTCCCCCTCGCACCCGTAATCGAGACTCCTTATCCCGCGCTCCTTTTACGTCTTATCGAAAAAGAGGGAGCATAAACTCAGCAGCGGTCGTAATGGAATCAAAGCCAAACTCTCGATGGGAAGCACACGTGACTCTTATATGTACAACCTGCATTGAAGTCTCAGAATTCGATAGACACCAAGAATCGATGTATTGTTAAAACGAATCGCCCTCCTGCGACCTTGATCACGCTTTTACCCTGAAAAATGAACAGATGACTGGCTACCGTGAAACTATTATCACAGCCGTACCGCGGGGAATGAAAGTAAATTCTACGTCAAATTAATTTAAACTCAGTTTTAAAGTTAAATATTTCATCCTTGTTATCGATTACACAAGAGACGAAGCAGAATCATGGAAAACGATCTTTTCAAACATTTAAATATATTATAGTTAGTTGTTATAGTTGTTCAAACATTAAATATGTTATAGCAAATAAATGTCTCGGTTTGTTTGGAAAAGATGCCGAATTAATATTTCTACCTAATAGTTTTCTTGTTTTCTCGGAATTTTCAGAAGGGGGGAACATATAAACATGTGCTTGTTGTTTGTTAATGTAAAGAATTAAGGTTTCACGGAGCAAATATCATCTGATAGTGCGGGTAGGTGCAAATAAGCGACAGTTTTACTGTACCAATGAAAACTATGTGCAGATTATTCAGTAATTCAATAATAATAATAATAATCCAAGGAAAACCGTTTATAGACTAGGTTATATGATGTATATCCTAA
>JBCFXI010002386.1:0-21390 GCA_038496175.1 Ampulex compressa | reverse complement strand
GTGTGGTGGCTTTGGCGTTTTGGGTTTTAAAAACGTCTCCCCCCCCCCCCCCCCTCTTTCACACCGGATATGGGTGGTTCTGTCAGGAATCGTGCCATAGCTCTGTAAAGAAGCCATTGATCTCGTACAACTACTTAATTTAATCCTGTCAGTCAATGAACGTAATAAATTCAATCTTATGGAATTGTAAAACTGTATAGGTTTAACTTTGTATATGTGCAAGGAAAATCTTTTCTTAATATTTTTTATTCAAAGTTATCGAATAGTACCTCATATGCTGGGTTTAAACTGATTATATCATTTTGTAGGTTAGGATGTGGTCTGTGGTCTTTATTTGGGATTCTCGTGATGATATGACGGGAATTATATATTAACTCCTAAAATACAAGGGGTTGCATATATATTGCAATCGTTCTTTCGTTGATGGTATAAGTTTTTATTATTTAGATTAAAATTCTAATCAGTTCGTGCTTTCACATACCGGAAAACGAAAGCTTCATCGTAGGGGGCCAGGTCGGGTGAGTCTGGGGGGTGAGGAAAAGGGGTCATATTATTTTTGGTCAAGAATTGTTGTACACCCAGGGCTGTTTGAGCAAGGACATTGTCATGATGGAAAAACCAGTCACCCGATTGCCACAAATCGAGCCACCTCCTCCGCAAACTGTTGCGCAATCTTTTCAAATCTTTCAAGTAGAATGTCCCGTTAACTGTTTGACATTGCGGAACATACTCTGAATAGATGACTCATGCCCGCCCATAAAAAAAATAGTTCGGTTTCTTTCGCGTAGCCCCTCGTTCCTCAGAGTATCAGGTCTTAAAAATCTTCAACAGGTGTGGTAATAAATGTTTCGAAGTAAAAGCGATAGCCCATATTTAAGCCACTTCCTTAATGCACGACCGTGGAAATGTTTTTCCTTCCTCAGGATCACTGTAACAATTTTCCGCAGTCGGATACGCTGTTTTAATGACATTTCATAGGAACTCAAGCGCGTGTAACGTTTGAAAATATTTTTATTCCTTTTCGTAACCTTCCATACAGATACGATCTATCGATGTACAATATCTCGCCCTTATATCAGACCTTTGCGTCAAAACAATTAAATATCCAGGTTCTATTTTAATGTAGGGTAAAGTATCAGTGCTAAGCAATACGCGATCTTATCCCTTAAATCTTTAGCTCAAATGCAGCTTCATCGTGTGCAGAAAATGTAGGACAAACTTGGTGCAAGGCGACCAGGAGTTTACGCGGAAACTTTTGCCATTAGCGTTTTCGCGCAGTTCTCGGCTTCGTTCTGAATGTTCGCAGCTCCATTGCGCGCCGTCAGGACGACGTCGGCAAAACAGCCGTCGTTCGGATTCAGCGCGCCGTTTACGACTGGTAGCTGGAAGCCATTGGTCACATCGACCAGGACAGTGTACGAGGATAAGGGGAAGTTTTGCATCTCGTTGGACAAGCAGTCGCTCTTTTCACTTTCTGTGGGAGTATTGCAAAGCTCGGGGATGCTGTTGAGCTTGACCAATAGATTTTCGCCAAGCTGAAAAGGGAAGAAGTCGATTAGCAGGTGTTTGGAATTGTTGGCACCTGCGAAGAGTATACTTTGAGTATGAATTTTTAGGATCGAAGTTAGACAACGCTTTAATGCTTCTTCACTAGCCGAATTGGTTTGATAATTGTTATGCTCGCGACAAAAGTACGTTTTGCGAACTTACTTATAAATTTAGTCGCCTTTCGGTACATTTCTTTTATATACGTGCCTTATTATTACGTACCAAAAATTCAATTTTGATTTTAATCTAATTTTGATATTATAGGATGAGAAAGAGATGGTCCACGAAATTTCTATAGCAGACATTAACGGATTCCTATGCGCTATTTTGAGGACATTAATACGCGTATTAGAGATTATCGATGATGTGCATCGAAAAGCAAACTGATATTACCAAAAATATCGAATGTATTATAATGATATTTATACTGCTCAAATACCTTCGAATATTCGCGTTTACAAATATCACCGCAGAGTCGTAGAAACATAGTCTTGTTTATTTCGCAAATAATGTATGCAATGTATACCAAGCAAATAATAGCGACAATATTCTTGCGTTGTTGGCGAAATTATTTATGGAGTATGTGCATCTCCTTTTCTCCTGTAATTAAGTTTCACTCACCGTCTTAACGGCCGATATGATCTCAGCGAAGCTCTCGATTTCCTGCATGGCGTTGGTCTTACAGATATCAAGATCCTCGGTTGACTTTGTAGTCAGGTTAGTAATATGATTCGAAGCAACTTGGTAGCAGACGTCAGTGTTAAATTTGGAATTACCCGCTTTGCCCTGAGAATTGTACACGACAATTCATCAAGAGGAACATGAACATGACCATACGTTACAAAATTTAGAATTCGTGAGCGATTATGTAAATTTACGGGAATGTATTGGACATTTGAAAACGCGCGAAAGCCGGGAGTTACCTTTTATTCGGATAAAAATATTCTCAGTCGTTGCTACGGTAAGAAAACGAAGTGTTTGCTGTGTTTGATGTTCACTTTGACATTGACGACTATTTGGCGCGTCAGTACGAATAGCTATAATATTGGTCTACGTGATTTTTAAACAAGCGACTATTTATTCATATGTACGTTACGACATTTATGTCCCCGCTTAGAGGGAACGACCTTATCGATTAGTCGATCACGTAAAACTAGTTTGAAAGCTCGCTACGTTGAACGAGACTATGTGTAGAAGTAGTGTATGCGTGTATGTTCCAGAACCTCGCGTTTATAAAGATATGCTGATCTAAATAAATTTCGATCGCTTGATTGTGAAAAGTAGCGCAAACCAAAAAATCTTGTAGAATGTTCTAATATCGTGGTTCATTGCATTAGTGGTGGGGACATAATTTTCAACAATTTAACTTTTAACACTAAAACTATAGACCACTCTTCAAGCATATACTCGTACATAAATGCATGCGCGTGCATATATATGCACGTATTGATTATTTTTACGTCGCATCGAAATGATGGAAAATATCCGGAATGTACGACGTCGTAAACGAGTGATTTTGATAACAAGAAAAGTTTGATAAAAAATAGACCGATCCTTTTGACTGCCTTACCAGCTCTCTCTTGAAGCGCAAAATATTTCGGGGAATCTCAATGTTGGTATCGTCGTGTAGTTCTTACCATCGTATTATTAAGAACAATATGAAGATTTTTACTTACACTAACGTCGGCGAGAGTTGCACTGAGGATCTTCTGCACGGTCGAAAAACTTAAGCTGTATGCGCTATCCAATTGCGCGTTCAGGCTAATTACTCTTTCGTGGTGCAATTGGGACAATTCATTAAGGCTTTTCGTTATGTCGTTAAGCGCTGACTGTTTTTGAGCTTCATAGTTAAACGACTCTGCCGGAGTGCCGTCGGAAAGCTTCAAACCGCTGACATCGCTGTCAGCCTGAAAATCGGAGTAAGGTGTGGGATCGGAGGAAAATATCTTCTTCGACAAATGTGGAATAATTTAATGTTTTTCTTTCATCGTATTACGCATTTGCAGTACGACCGTTATTTTTATCTTTAGCTTCTCCTAAAAATTGTACTTCTGGAAGCTTACGAGTACCTAAGAGTGGTAAGACAAACCTATAGCTAATGGGATTTCTTAATTTCATCGAACTTTGCAAAGACTAGAGAGTAATAACGAGAATAGACGAAATTTGAAGTATGCATCGAGTTTGAACATTTTTTCTCTATATTTAATGTAGGACTAAGAAGTAGAGCGATGATGGAAAACATTGCGTATCCTAATGAAAATCTTCGCTATTTGACAGGACATTTTACAAGCACGAAAATTCTTGATTATCTAAAATATTTATAACGATACAAATATATGGGCGACAAATAGGTATATACGTTTTCAAAATCGAGCAACCTATTTTGTTAAAATCTTTCGATCGCTCGTTCAAAATGTGTTTGTCGGAATTTTTTTGTATGTCGTACTGGAGATTGAAATAAATATTCCAAAGAATAATGTGAAAAGCCGATAGAAGTAAGGGATAGTATAATTGCTGGCCAATTTCCAGATGGCAGTTCCAATAAACGTTGAAGTGAGGATTTTAAGGGTGAAATATTTGGAATTGCGATAAGAGTAATATTTTACTTCAACTTACATATACGACGCACAGAATTGCCATCGTGCATATTAACAACGCAGACTTCATGATGCTTCGCAGTTTTTTCTCCCTTGGCAAGCACGAGAAGTCTATCTTCTAACAATGGTCGAGTTACTGATATTCTCGAACACGAACGATGCTTTTTTATATCTGTAGGCAGTGATCGTGACACATACGTATCGTGCGTGGACGTAAGCAACGTGCGATAGATACGGGTACTTATTTAAAAATATAAACTTGCGGAAGTCTTTAAAGTTTTGATTTTATTCCAGGACATTTTCAAACGTTATTGTCCAATGACGATGACTGAAATTCGTGCGATTATTTTTTCAGGAATCCTCCATAGCTGTTAAAAGACGAGGTCGCGCTATAAAGATTTCGTTTTTAATACTATCACGATCTTATTATACGACTGTCGCAATGTGCGTACAATGTAATAGCCGCAATATAATAGAATAATAAATTTACGGTTAGAATTCTTTAATATATAACTTCCCTATCGGTGACCATGAATTTCCGAATATCCTGATATCGGTGTATCGCGTAAAGAATTTTTTTTCCTTTCAATCAATTTTTTGCATCGACCGCTAAGGTCATTTGGCTGTAAAGAATTTATCCTCTGTGAACGTTCACGCACAGGGGCGATCTAATGTTCGGGTTGTAAACGCAAATCGCGGTGCCGGCACGAATAGCAATAGACTTCAGTGATATGGCGGTCGGTGTCCGGAAACCGAACGGAATTTCTCGTAACAAAAACGGAATCGTAACAAAAACAAGATTATTAACAGGAAGCAATATACAAGAGGGTCAACTAATAAATTCGCAAAATAGCATTACAAAATTACGCAGAGGGAGCCCCACGCCGAGGCTCCGAATAATTTCTATGCTAAAGGCGCAAATCGTCCGCACATCCGAGGTCGTTTTTCGTACAAGAGGAACTGGTAACGAACTCTCTGCAGAGGGCACAATGTCATGGCTCCGAATAATATATATAATAATACGGGTACAAATTCAAAAGCACACCCACTTGCGTGCCAAGCCTAGACAAATTGCAAGCGTCAAAATAAAGAACGAATAAAAATTTTGCGAGATTGTAATAGCGCGTAATATTACATCGTAATAAGTTGTAAGCGTAGTTTTGTTGATTTGTTTTCCTTCGGCTATACAGTGGCGCCATTAAAGCTATGGTTGAAATTAAAATGATATAAATTGTTTTAACTTTAACTTACTTTGTTTTAATTAAAATTATATAAATAAATCATTATATAATTTTATTATATAAATTAAACAAATTTATTGCTTTTAAAATATTTATTGCGAGTTAAAGTAATATAATTAAATTATGAGTCGCTTAGAATAACAATTACAATAGTAAGTGGACCGATAATAGAGATTTGATGATCTCAGTCAATCTTCATTGAACATATTCCATTGTCACATTTCGTTTGGCCAAGTCACAATATTGAAAAGCGATATCCATTATCAGACGGTTGTCCCTCTATGAAGCGTTGTTTAAAAAGCTTTGTTCGAAGTTATGGTATTAAAGAATATACCACGTGGCAAACGAGACGTCGGATGAAAAGTCCGATGAGAAGTTTTATATAAAATGGCGCCGAGCTTCTTCGGTTCGATTATCAGGATATCTCTTCTCTCCTCTTCACTCCCTCTTTTTTTTTGCTGCGAATATTGCTTACCGCGCTTGCAATACCGGCATTACCGTTACATCATCAACGATGTTACCCTTGAGTGGCAGGTGCTCGTCTTTCTCTAGATCCTCTATCGTGTCTTCTTCGTTCTCGCTGACCGTGGTAAAGCGTGACGCACTATCCAAGAAGCATTCGATTATTTTGTGCATAGGTGCCTTGCACGCTTTGGTTGTCTCCTTAACCAAAGCTTCAACTTGTGACTCAAAGCCGCTCAGGCTCTGGCTGATATTTTGCATTTTTCTTCCTACGCAGTTCTCTTGCTCTGTGCCCTCTGCGGGTTTACACAAACCTTTATAGTAGTTCAAATTCTTCTCCAATAATTTTCCGCGCTGAAGAAAAGGAATTTCAACGTGAGTCTACTAATCGTTAGCATTTAGGTTTTTCTGCATATCTGTATGTTTCAAATCGTAAACTGAGTTTTCCGGTTTTCTCGTAGTTCCTTTTAAAATTCGTGTGATATCATAACAGTAAGCTTACATTGACGCCGATTTTGTGGTTTGATCATTTGTGGAATGTTTCGATCTTTTTTTTGGGAAAAATCGTTACGCGTTTTACACGAATTTATTTTTGACGATAGTGACGAAAATAGAGAAATAAGTGATGTAATTAAAGTCAAAAAAGGTGTCCGTTGATACTTGATCTTTCCTCATGATTCGAAAACTACTGGCTGAAGAAATTACCACGGAATTTTGGAAATATGTTGCAATTATGGCTGTCAGCGTAGATCCAAAATTGTTAACTGATTGTAATTAAGCGTATTGACTTCAAAATACTACATACGATATATTTAAGATTTTAAGTTTTGTACGATTGGTGTACATACAGCATAGAGATCCCTCAGTCTTTCCAAATAAGGTTGCAGATCTTGCAAGGCATTTCTCTGGCATTCTTCCGTGGACATGTATTGAAGTGTGAGAGCGTCAGTTTCTTGAGCAGCGCCCTTAAATAAAGAGGAAATTACAATGTCAGATAATTGGTATTAAAGATTGATTAAAGAGATTAAAGTTATTAAAGAGATAATAGCAAGCAATTCGAGGGTGAACGCGCTTTCTACCTCTGACAATTGGATCTACGCTTGATCGCGAGGGAAGGATAAACTTCTATATGTATCTTCTATATAATTCTTTTATAAATCTGATATGTCTAAAAGTATATTTTATCTAGATTATACGATCTAATAATTCCTTTTACTCTTAAGCTTATCGTTATTCCGAGTGTAGACACATATTTGCTCCTTGCCAAGTTATCTATAAAATTAATATTTCAATGTAAGATTATTTAGACCAACAACGTAAATTACACATTGTTGGAGACGAAAGTACGTTTTGCGAATTTACTTAATAAATTTAGTCACATTTAGGACGACCTAAAAAACATTTTTGAATCGTCGATTTCTATACTTTTCAATTATCTGAAATTATTTATTTGAAAGATATTAAAATATCTATTAAGTTATCTATATTATCTATTAAAAGAAATTATTATATTATACGATAGATATGTTTTACTTCGCGTGATAATTAGGCATAAATATAATACAAATTATTTTAGTTTAGAGTTGACAGACTGGCTTTTCTTCGCCGAGAAAGTTTTTTAGAATGCATTATCTATCCGATCATCATGTGTTCTCAGTAACACGTTCACCACACGTTTTTTCAGCATGTATCTACAATGTATGTACAGCCGTTTCTCATTTATAAGCGTTAGACTACTATTATAGTTCATGATCTATTTTTAATGTTTTCGAAACATATCAATAATCTACCGTATATACGCGGCATATCTTTTGTATTCATGCACATAACGCTCCAGATTTTTTTTTTGCACGTTGGGTATATACTACAAGTAAATCCATCGCTAACGTATTCGTAAAACCGAGACCAATTTTGTAGGTTAGTGTTGGAAGTGCAAGTCAACCGTACGTCGTTTACGTGTCCGACTACATCGCGCGCTTGCTTATAATCTTGAATCGCATAAATGGAATAAAGTTACTTCGTTGTTTAAGCATTATTTACTTGGAAGGTCACTGGGGGGCCTCTTGCTTTCAACTTTATGCCGATATCTATGCCGCTTATGCGTTCCTGAGCAACGATAATTGCTCGACTTCTCAATTCCAAGAGTGCATTCATGCTTTTTTGGAGATTGCTCTTCACCCAGTAATAATTGGCTTGGTTCTTCATCTCGTAGGATTTGAAGGTTTGTGCCGCCTTCGGGTAAATAAAAGTTAGCGAAAGGGAAAATATTTCGAGTGTATTGATATTTGGAAGTGATCTATATATCGTGCTCCAGTAGTAAACAAAAAGATTTACCTGTACCGTGCAAAGAGCAGCCATTAACAATATTGTTCCAAAGTACTTCATTTTCGATACTCGAGCAAATCGATTTTACTATTAAACTATAATTTTTATGAGGTTGTTCACCGATTTTCACAATGTAAAGCGAGCGTACGTATCTTTGCAAAGGACAGTGAGTTTCAAGTCTGTCTGTTCGAGCGATCGAATAACTCAAGGTTGGGGCACGTAGGTCGCGATTGCCTCAAGATAATTTCGCGTATTGATCGAACACGAAAATCACACCTTATATATAGGACCTTAGATATCAGGGAAAAAGCCTTGAAATCTCATAACACGCGAAAGAATGAATAGAGCAATATTTGCAGTGTTCTATCAATATTACGGTGTTACGGTATCTATTCTGTAATAAAGAGGACATTTTTTTTTTAACGGAACACGTGATTACATTATAGGATATAGATCGTTGATTTTCGTACTTGTATATTTGAAAAGTGTACATCTGAACGACAGTCGTTTGATGGAAACAAAAACTGTCTGATGTTCGTAAAGGGTCAATTTAAAAATTCAATTTTTGTATATAGACTATAACGAGCAATATATGTATATGTAGCGTATATATGTATTGCTATATACATGTATAGTAAAATGGTGCTTGTTGAAAATAATGGTTTATTGAAAGAAAAGAAGGATTGATTACATATAGACCAAGCTATTGAATGTATTTGGTAATGAATAATAGTCCAGGTTCGGAATGAAATTTGACATCGCACCTCTTTACAATACTTCTAATAGCTTGGAACTTAAAATTGAAAACTAAACTTCTGCCTGCTTACACTGTCTTATATACTAGAATCGTCACTTTACTTTTTGGCCATCCTTAGGGATTTTCTCTTATTTTCTGCGTGGCGGATGGGTACTCTTATCTCAGGTCAACGCTGCGGGTTGAAAACCTTACATACCACATACATACATACATACATACATACATACATACATATATATATATATGTATATATATATATAAAAAATAATTTATCATAATAATAATGTAGTCAGAGCTATGGTGGTGTAGTGGATAGAAGCTCGGACTTCCACGTGCAAGACTCGAGTGCGAATACCTATCATCTCTGGTTTTTCCACGTGGTATGTATGCTGTAGCTTCAGTGGTCCGGAACCCACCTTGAATAGTAGCACCTAAGCCAAATGAGCTTAGCAGTCAGTATGGAAAATAAATTTTAAATAAAAAGAAAATAATGCAGCATTAGAGGTGGTTGCCCGCGTCCTCAGCCGTAAAATAATGTATACAAGGCGCATAGGAATTTCTAATGCCCTAGGCCGTCAGACGTATAAAAATGGATGTGTTCCTGTGTGTGTGTGTGTGTGTAAAATACGTGACTGGGGCAATACTTAAGGCGCTGCAAGAACAGTCGAGTGTGAGCAGCACAGCAGTCCAGTTTGAGAAAACATGTTGTGTTTTGCGGATAGAGAATTTGATGGAGAGCTAAGAAGTACGACGAAGCCATTTGTAATGGAGTACGACGACCAGTTCTACTTTCAACTAAAGCACAAAAACCTTCACCAATGGGCTCAGTAGTCTCTTTATATATTTCAACCTTTTTAATAAACCATACTTTTACCAACACCATTCTACTACATCCACGTATAAAAATTTAGATGGCTTTTTCCCTGTTGCGGCGCAACAATAAGCAGAGTCAAACGAGGAAGCCAGAGGTGTATAATCGTATTTTTGCAAGGGTCGAGCGGTACCAAAGTGACCTGCTCTATTTTTTACGCATCGGATCTCTCCTTGGCTCCAGAGGTACTGTAAACAATGAAACATTCGGCGTTCCCCCAAATTAGACGCAACTCTCGTCTGTCCAAAGCACACGTATTCCCTTATTGTTTTGTCTTACGTTCGACTTTATAAAACGGTCAACGAAGGATATGGTAACCCCCAGGCCTGCATTTTATTTAAAAATGTAGCCGGGCAATTACTGTAGCGACCGTGCAGAAACCTTTGAAACTTGATACGAGGAACGCTTTTACGAAAAACCTCTAAAACTCCACCCGAGGAGACTTGATTAAAGCTCTCTTGAAAAATAAAGCGTCTTAGAAACAGTAATCTCTAGTCGGTAAAACATTTTACGCTAGACAGTCGGTCGTCATATAAGCATCAGTTTTTAACACTTGGCATGCGAATCTCGCGGGACTTTGATCATTCGGTAAAATAGCAATAAATCGAAAACTCTCAAAAATCCAAACCGAAGATCTTAAACTCAATAAATCTCGTTTTTCTCATCGAAACTTCTGGGAAGAAACAATGCGAAGCGTTGCCTAGCAACACAAACACTATACATATGATGCCCATGGTATCTATACGATACCCGCCCTCTAGCGCAAATCTACTAAATTCGTATTTTTACGTGACTCGCACTGCAGTAACAGACTACGAGAAACGTAAAAATACGTCGCCCGCATGCAATGTGTTAAAGAACCTCAATGAGAACCTCTTTGAGACTTACACAGCTCCGATCGCATCACTAATCGAGCAACGTGGCAAGAAGACTAGCTCGTTAACTTTGCGCGAATAATTTCGTGGCGAAAAACGTTTGTGTTCTCTAGGCGCGAACGAGAAATACAAAAGCCTAAGCCAGCAGCAGGGTGTCAAGCTTCGTCCTTGAACCTCGTCGGGCGTCAATCTTCCCGAAGCGATTCTTCGACTTGGAAAGCAGTCCGAAAGACATGTATAAACATTCTTCGTATTATGCTTCAGTTTTGTTTTTGTAATTTACAAAGAAAAGTGCATTATTGTGATCAATTGTAAAACCCTTAAAAAGTTCGAAATTTATCAGAAGGAATATTATTTATGATATTCTAGAATAAGGAATTGGATGTGCAATACAATGTATAAATGTCTTTCTATCGCTTCTTTTCAGTTTATTTGGCAGTGAATATTATTTTACTAAAAATTGTAGGAGATTGTTTTGAGTAGTTTGCCTCTGTACTTCCATTCACATTGATAGGCCTATATGTTATTTAATAGTAATACGAAATTATATTGGGAGCTTTGAGACATAGGATGTATAAACGAGTAGAGCCAAAACCAATATTACGTGGGTATGTAACATCGTCTGACGTTTATTATTCTAATCGAATATATTATACGATAACAAATTATACAAAAGCAAGATCTTGAATTATGCAATCGCATAATCGTGTTTGGTGCCGCTTAATATCGTATGAGAAAAACATACGTACGTACGTCTAACAACATATCCCCTGAAATCAGTACAATATTCTATAATAAAATATTCAAATCGATATCGCGAATCATCCAATCGCTATAATCATGCTTTAACTCGATGCGATATAGCGCGAGAAAATTGCAGGCTTACTTGACATTTTATCGTAATTCCCGAAAAAGGACATCTTTTTCAGGCCTTTCTCGTACAAGCTAGGCCAGTGAATGTTACGTTGGACACTTGGGTGAGTGCGGATTTTAGTTGACGATCCAGACAGTCTCGTCCCTCTTCAGCAGCGGTATTTGCAGCCAGACTGGCAGATTCAATGACTAAATCGATGTCTCTCTGCAGATTTCTTAACGCATTCTCTTTACGTAGTAACTTTACCATTGTGCACTCCTGTATATCAGCAGTTTTACTGACGTAGCACGCGTACAGAACCCTATCCAATCCTGCTGAATGTGTGTTTACGAGCTGAAATTGAATTTTGTTAATTCCTTTTTTTTTCAATTTTCTCTGACAAAAATTCTTGCATTAATATACGGTTGTATCGTAACAGATAAAAATGTCATGATCTCAAATTTCGATAAAAAAAAATGGCAGATTTGGATTTCACGGTGTTAGAATTCCCCGTTGAATGTGGAATGTATTTTGTGCTTTGCGATTGACCATGGAAGGTCAACTTTTTCCTTTTTTCATTGAATTTCCAATGTTCGACTAAGACGCGGATGCAGTTTTATATCAGCGTTTCATTCTTCCGTAGGTATACACCGGAACGTATTCGTGTAGTGATCGTGTTTAATTTTAACGAAGTCATACGATATGGTTAAGATAGAAATTCTGTTTGATCGAGTTCGAACCGGAGATAATTATACGGTATTAATTGTTCTTTCGAATCCAACGCACCGTTATTTTACTGTCCAGCGTGTTAAGATGTGTTTTCAAGGGATTTAGAGCATTCTTCACGCATTTTTTGTTGGCCGAGTCTTCGCTTTTCGTAATCCTGTTGACGTTGCGTTTTATGGTATCCAAACAGGACGTAGCATTTTTTCCTTTCTTAGCGGCTAACGATACTCCTGTCTTGAAATAAAAGGAAAGTATGTGACGAAACAAGAAGAAGCTTGCAATGCTACGTTCTCATGCTAATGAAAGTGAACATTTTCAATGATTTATTCCTCGAAAACACTTTTCAACCAAGCTTTGCTTGGCAAAAGAATTAAGAAACATATCATATTAACTATTACTCACGAATTCCTAACCTCTTCGTATCGTATTCGTTATGGCTCATGTCATATTCGTCATAGTTCATATGATATTAATTAGATTAGAAAAGGCTGGCATTTAGGGTCGGAGCCTTCATCATCATCAAAGTTACTCGTTACCGTCATTTCATTCAGACTCTAATAAAGCATATTCCTTCTTTTGCAAACAGTCACAATGTCTTTCTCGTGGATCTATCGTTAATTTCTAATAGTTTATCGAATTGCGATCGTTTGCCACGTCGAACATTTCTAAGTTATTCTAGTTTTGCAATATGAAGCTTTTCTCTCAGATGTGTTTCATTTCCGTTTCTCGACAATAAATACATCGGTGATAAATGTGCCAAATATTTCCAAGCTATCCGAGTGTGACGATATGAAATCTTATTAAAGGATTCTCTGAAGTTTCATTGATACGACTGTAAAGCTTTTTTTGTTTTCATTGTATATCGGTCTGGCCTGCCCAAGCTTCGCGTTGATTAAGCGGATCTCTTTGTGGCCTATTAACCCTTTGCGGTCAGAAAAGTTGTATCTGTTTCGCGAAGAGGAACCCAGATTGCAATTTATATTCGAGCTCTATTACAAAGTATACGTCCAACCATCGGTGGAATGTTAGAAAGATATTTTTCTAATAATCGGAGGCAGATAAGAAAGCTGGTGATTTATTCGACTGGCGTGTATAAAACTTCCGAATTATTGGTAAAGAAAAATACGATGTCGAGCGACACTCGACATAGGACCGCAAAGGGTGAATTATTTGCGAAGACTGAATATTCGTCCACGAATCACAACCCATGGATCGTCTTATGGTGGCATCGATAATTGTATGTTTTTTGCTTTTTACTTAAAAACGAAAAAAATTCTTACCTCCACTTGCTGTATCGCATTATTCAGATTTTTGGTGATTATGTCAATCTTGTTCAGTTGCAATACGTGCAAGGCCATCAGAGTGTTTTTTGCAGTCGCTATTCTGGCGAAACGTAAATCGTGAAGAAGAGTCTTGGTCATCTCCGTCAGGTTATTTTGCTTGTTGACAACGAATGCCAGCGGATCTGGGGCGAGGGCCTAAAATTTTTCATCCAGATTCGGATCAAATTTTTTTAGAATTATCTGGGTCATCGGGCGTGGTATTTTAAAACCAACAAATATTCCAGAAGTATGAAACATCTTGTGTCATTCGTTTTGATGATTTTTAGCAAGTGATAAAAAATGCCTTGCGGCGTTTCGCTGTACGTTATATTACAAGCTATTGCATCGTTATTGTCAATGCCATCCACCAGGAAGAACTTTGCAGCGCATTACGATGAAAATGATAGCAGTTAAACTTTGGTTCGTGTTTGGTTTAAATCGATAATTATTATCAGCAACGGACGATAAACGTGTGCAAGGTACGTTTGTTATGAGAGTTTTTCTATACTTAGTTTATTTGTCATAGCGTAGTATTTTTATCTTATTATTGGAAACAACTTGAAAATTTATAATTTCATCATAAATACTTTTGAAAACGTTTTACTTAATTACTTCGGCTGTTTAGTAATTAAAATTAAAGATAATTACAAAGCGTAGGAAAATACGGTGAGTCGTACAGCAAACACAATTAGACCTTACAGAAAACTTACAGTCTCAGGATTTACAGCGTTATACGGTGATTTTTTTGCGTCAGTATGTGATTAGATTTCTAGAACTTTATAATGTAATACGAATTACAGAATAAGCTCTGAAACTTTGTACACGCCTCTTTACACATTTCTCATAATTAGTATTCATGTTATATGTATAACAACTTGAAAAAGATCAATTTGTTACACGAACGATTACAATTAGACATTTACTTTATTGTATGACAATTAGTTTATCGCAGACTCCAAATAACCTGAACAATGAAGCTATTACAATAATATTGCGATAAAGGGAATTATATTAAAAAATTGATGTGTATCTTATAATGAAAGAGGATATGAATATTTAATATGCACTTGTCCAATAAAGGAATAAATATTGAATTACACGATTAAACTTACTTGGGTGCAGGAAAGAACAATCCCGAGGCCGACAATGAGGAACAAGTTCATCGTGATGTGTTCAATGAAAGAGCTTGCTAGATTAGGCTTCTTGTAGTTACTGGTTAAATTATTTCCACATCAGGTCTTTTTATACCTTTTACACGTACGCACACATGGGTATCATCTCCGACAGTTTTTCACTGCTTTGGAAACTAACATCGATGCCGAACACGAACGAGTGGTATACCCGATATCTTATATGCGAAAATTCTCAAGAATGTTTTTTGAAATATTGTAACAATGAGTTTCGAATTTCTTGAAAAAAGGATTTGAAAAAGTTGGCCAATCAACGTTTTCCTCGGTTGCTGCAACTTTTATAATTTCTTAAAAAGAAGAAATTTCGTAAAATCCAATTAAATAAAATTTAATGCGGCATCTGTTGCTGTTATGAAATGATGTACTGTATATTTATATTTATATATTTATATCGATATCTTAGTTGCTGATCGAACAGGGCTGATCGCCCTGCTGCACTAACATGTATATAATTTGTCAAAAATAACAATTTTTCGTTAGGCGAGCAAAAAATTTCTGTGGGCCACATATTTGTACACCAATGCTATATACGAGGATTCGTGGAATTACGGTTCGCTGCTCATTCTTACATGACATTTTGTTCATAAAATGTGTTAAAACTTGTTTTCTCTTGTTACACGTGTGTCTACCTAGATAAGCATCCTCGAGTTTGCCTCATGGTTTACATTAGAAGAAATGTTTGCCGAACTCTGTTTTCCACCAAGCATAGAAATACCACGATTGGTCTCACCCGTGACGTCAAGCTCAGTGCTCGAGCGTTCTGTGTACGGCATGTGTAAAAACCCCGCGTCGTTCCTTATATGTACGTACGTATGCTTATTAAACTTTCCCCATGAGGTTTTAATTTTGCGCTTGTCTAATCTACTTACATTCTACCTAAAATTACTGTTTTGCGTTTGTCTTATAATTTACTTACATTCTACCTATATTTTTCTCCTCCTCTCTGTCTCTCACTTACTCTAATTCTTGTCCTATCTATCTCGAAACATATGCCTACCTCCCCTTCGCCAGCGGACCAACCCCCAGCCTCTCCCTGGCGGTTGCTCCGCCCCCTCCCCTCCTCCTTCCCACTCTCGCTCTTTCTCTGTCTTCGCACGCCCGGGCTTCCTTTTCCTATTGCTCATTTCGATTCTCATCTTTCCCTTCAACCCTCCCTTCTCTTTCCCATCTTCTCCTTGATTCACTCCTCCTCGTATCCGTACTCTATCCGAAGCTCGGAGCTAAATATAAATTAAATCTTTTAGGTATAACCCGACGTGCGTCTGATCCTTCGAGGAGGCATGCCGTACGGTCACGCCCTCATCTTCTAAAATTCTTTTTATTACCTGCGCCAGACCCCCCACCCCTCGCCCATGCATGGCCCCACCTCTCCATTCCGCATACCCTGTACCATTTTTCCCTCTCTTCTGACCAGCTATCGCGGAAAACTGAACGAATTGCATTGGCGGTTCGCGGAGCAGGAATCCAATTTTATTGGATGGATTTTAATAGATCGTTGTAAAATTGGGTGTCTCAGGGCAACACGAGAGCCTCGTGAATATTTCAATGCGTTTATTATAATGCACGGTACATTGAGTAAGGCGCTGTCAATAAGTTTCTTGGGCAGTGATGTCGCGTTGGGCCTTTTTGTAGTCATGACGCTAGACGATCCTTGGGATAGCGATCGGGCTGAGATATATGTCGGCGATCCTGCAACAGGCATCGACGGCGTAGCCCAATTCGCTGCACTTCTTGCGAACGTCGGAGATCTCGTTCGTGAAGCAGGTGTTGGCGGTGGAGAAGGCGGCGTTGTTGTTGCGCTGAAGCTCGCTCTTAACAGAGTTGGCGGTGGCGGTGAAGGTGCTCGTGGCACCAGTCAGCGAGACTAATTCGGTGGTGATGCAGTTTCGCGTTTGGAATATGTTGATACCGTTACACTTCAGGTGGACGTGGTCGTACTGGGAGAGGAGATTCTTTCCCTCCTGAAAGGAGAGATTTGTCATTGAACTCTCTAAATGTATTTAAACGTCGATTTTATAGCAAAAGAAAGACATAATCAGTGATTGTCGGTCGAACTGAGCAATTATGCACGCGCATTCATTTTAATTCTCCACCTGGTCTTCTGTGGTTAGATCATATCGATACTTTTGGCATGGAACGGTAGTCATTTTTGGCCAATGGCGTGTGCCTCGAATAATTCAAATGATTATTATATTTTGTTATTTAAATAAAATTATTATTGGAAAGAAAATTGGGCACTAGCGTAACTGGATTGGCAAGAAGCGGAGAATTAAAATGAATGTGCGCGAATAAATGCTCGGTTAGACCAAAAATGACCGATTATTCTTCACATTGAGAGCGTGGAAGGAGATTAAGGGTACATATATCTATAGAAAACGATAATGTTATTGTTGAAGTTAAGAAAAAAGTATTCCACGTAACTTGCACGAATGTGTTTTAGCTTTGAAAGTAAGTAATAAAAACATGAAGAGATTAAGCTCCGTTGCTTTAACGAAATCTTTGAACGCCAAAAGAAAGTCGTTATTCAATTTTACGCTGCAACGAGCACATTGTACGTCCAGAAAAATGGGAAAATGCTGCAAGGAAAGATTTCGATGAAATTGATCAATCGTCAGGAAGCACTCACGTTTACGAGCTGGTCCAAACGGGCAAAGCCATTGTCGACGACTGTCTTGGCGGTGCTCTGACATTTGTCGAGGGCCGCAAATCCATTTTTGCTGATGTCGCGCAGGTTACCTTTGGCGTCGGTGTAGCACGCCTCGGCGTCTCTTCCTTCTGCCTTGGCGACGTCAACGTCATGCTGCAATATTCAATCAACGCGTATACGATTAATGTACAATTTCACTACAGTTTATTCGTCCAGTTCGTCATCGATGATGACGCATCATCGCGAATACGAGCCTGTTTATCGAAATTCTCGGGAAAATCCAATCGCAAGATGTGAAAAAAAAGAAATAAGAAAAAAAAATCCGATAAACATTTCTCATATTTAAGCGTAAATAATTGCTACATTTGTCGTATATGTACAGAAACATGATAGAATTTTTAGAGGCAATTTCGATTGCCTTTTAGAAATTTTAGGCAATTTAGATTGCTTCGGTAGGTTTAAGGTAATTGGATAATTTTCGAGTTTGGTCCGTTCACTGTAAGATAACTAGATGTTGCTACATATTCTGCTCCATACATTGTTAATTTAATTAATAATTTTTTTTACGTCTTTTGTAAAGAAATGACTCTGTTCACGGATTAAGATAAGCGGTTTTAAACACTGGATAGCCGGTTAAGATAAATTTCATTCTTACGCGGAACTTCTGGAGAATTGGGTTCACGATGTTGTTGATTTGCGTCATGTAGTCAGTCTTCTTGGCGGGGAGTCTCCTGTCATAGTCCAATTTCAGCTCACGCTTGGCGCTTTCCACGGTGCCGATGGCGGAATTGATTTGGATTTTGGGTCTTTCAACCAATAGCCTCATCTCGGTGAATGTAAAAGCATCGATCGCCTGTACAGCAAAAGCATTGTAAATCAAAAGTGGCGCTAGGAATTATGGAAAGTGTAGGTTTGTACTTGCGTTAATACTGCAAATTCTAAGCACACTTTCGTGTAGAAATTTTCTACTGGTTCACGGGGAAAAAAATATTTTTCCAACATATTAAAAATTAGCCATTTGTGTTTATCTACAGTGG
The DNA here is from genome assembly GCA_038496175.1 of Ampulex compressa. NCBI lineage: Eukaryota > Metazoa > Arthropoda > Insecta > Hymenoptera > Ampulicidae > Ampulex > Ampulex compressa. The sequence goes on along the minus strand of JBCFXI010002386.1, from coordinate 2,939 downwards.
GCCCTCGACTTTCGCACACAATTGGTGCCCGAAAATGTGTGCGAATGTTGAATGTTCGAAGGTAGGGGGATGTAAAGAAATATGCACCAACAACCGTGTTTTAAGGTACTTATCGATATGTATAAATAATATAATTAAAGAGGCGTGTTTGAGTGCTTCTGGATGCTTTCTTTATGAACTTGTCAAGAATTAGTTGAATACCCCCTATTTTTTCCCGCCCCTTTGAGGCTCTTAAGAAGATAATCGAGAGAAAATCTTGGTCTTTGTAAGCGCGTACGTCAAAGGTGCGACAAGTTTCTGCGCTAATAATTAATCGTTATCACCAATTTGACAATTTCAAACAACGATAGTTGGAATCAGCGGTCATTAAATACGATCTCGAAGCCGTGAAACTTTTCAGAAGATTTCCCGGTCAAAATCATCGTCGTTGTACTTACCTGGAAGGCGCAAAGGGCGGCGATTAGGCACACTGTGAATGCTTGCATCTTTGCGAATGTTCTGGCGAGGTTGGGAATTACCGTTCTTCCTTAATCAACGCTCTAAACTGATGATCTCGGATGTGGATCCCAGCACTTTATATACGCAACATGCAGGGCCATGTGAAACTAGATCGGTGTCGGGGTATGTAAGATGTATTTGCGCGCAGGCTCTCGCACGCGCTGTACACGCGTGTCAAGTAATTCCCCGCAGTTCTGTAAACCGGGATTCCTTAAGCAAACAGCGTCACCGTAATTACAGCCGTAATACAATCGTTTACCTGGAGCAATGCTCCTGGAACGAGATATTCGCTTTTATCTGAAATCCCGCTTTACGTTTCGCGTGGTTAGGACATTGACCTTAACGAAATATTCCTCTTATACATTTGTTCCTTCGTATAATTTTTGCCATCGAAGACTAACGGGATTTAACACTGGAACTGTCAAATCGGTCAGAATGACCATTTCTGAGAATATTTACTCTGTCTTTATAACGCTGTATTTTCTGTGATCTTTTTTATTATTTTGCTTGCGGCATACAGATATTTATATTGATCCGTTGACATTTTTTTTTTTTTTTTCAAATGTTTGCTTTATATATCTAAATATGTTTGAATAATTATTAATGGCTTTGGCGTCAATATAATATGCGTTTAAAATGAGTTTCTCTGTTTGCAATTTTACAACTCGAAATACAACTATTACTCTTTTTCGGAGGAAAGTTTCAAGTTACTTTGTTTTATTTTCGTGGACTCATATCGAAATTCAACGCAGGGTTTATACTATAAATATTCACCAATGGTTATTGAACATATTCTTATGTCATTTTATTTCCAATGAGATCAGGATGAATTCGTCATGGATTAACAATTATTAATACGATATTAATATAATTAATACAAACTTCATCGTTTTATTAGTCTGCTTGTAACCGAAGGAAAACCATTTCTTTCCAAAACGGAACATTGGACTTTTTCTCGTATAATGCGTTTTTCTTTGAAATGTTTGCTGCGATCATTTATCTTACGATACACCAGTAAGTAGGTTTTGAGTCGTGGCCAAGTGCAGCACGTACCATAGGGAGGAAAAATTCAGGAATTGTGTACTGTATTGCAATATCATATATTGGATCATGAATATCGCCTGATACCATTTGTCTTTCGCATCGTAGATTAACGAATCCCTAGGAGGTTATTTAACTCTTAGAATACACGTGGATCGAAAGTAAGCCAAGCTTTATTTCTGGCAAATAAAGGATTTGTTTCGAATAATCTCTCGCGACAATTTTTATGATCAGTTCTAAGAAAGTTAATCACACGGGTTGACATTCGGTTACAAAGCAGTTTGGAGATGGTCATACATCAGGAAGACATTAACGCTTCGTGGTTTTGCGATAAGAAAAACGATTACTTCCCTTTAATCCTTATCAGCGATGGTGTGACATCTCATTCTCAGATTTTTGTGTCAACAGCACACGAAGATCGTAAGTTACGCTGATTGGAGGCAAAGAAAGAAGAAAATTTGAGCGTGTAGTTAGGATATCTTGACATGGAGAACGCGAAACCAGATTCTAATTCAAACATTTTTTTATAACCGTAATATTTTGTGGTTTTCTCGAAATTTCCACGTACGTATTTCCGCGTTTAAGCCTCGATGTGGCTCGCAAATTATCATAAACTAATACGAGTGTTCGCGCCTTATATTACGTCCATTATCCTTAAATAAAGTTGTACGGTATTAGGATCAACAGTTATCCGGCTTGATATATTTCATACACTGCGAATCTAGTATTTTTTGCTTGTAAATTAAGCGCAAGTGCTTTCTTTATCATAACCGACGATAATCGTCCTTTCCTGACACTACATTACTTTCCACTAAATTTTCCAACAAACACTCTACTCGCAAAACAACAACCTTCCCTCTAACTGGACAGCCAGACTGCTCACATTCGACTGTCCTCGCAGTGCACTTACAGCGTCACAGTCACGTATTTTCCCATACACGCACGCGCACACTTTCATACATTCATACGTCGAGGGCCAAGGGCACTCGAATTCCCTATGCGTCTTGCACACATTATCTTACCCACATTATTATCTGTCCCAGACATCTTAAAATTATTACTTGTGCCCAAACGTTGTTTATTATTTCACAATTCCTTCCGCTGCGCCGAAATATGCATATTATAAGATGCTTAGATTTTGCGCAAGTTCGAGAACACGGACAGTCTCTCGACGCGCGATCGACCTTCTTGCTTGCGATGGCTCGAGCGATCGGGAGATAGCGGGTAGGCCAAGGGGTTAAGGCTGCATTATTATGACGATAGATTATTGCTATGCTATATTCGGTGCACGGGAAATCCCTGTCCCAAGCACACTGAGCACCGTTTGAAATTCTCTCTCTCTCTCTCTCTCTCTCGCGCGCGCGCACGCATTTTATTAGAAAATTACATACATATATATA
>JBCFXI010002385.1:0-23668 GCA_038496175.1 Ampulex compressa | reverse complement strand
TATATAATTATTTTAATCATCATAGCCGGATATTCCGAATTATGTTCGAGGACATTGTTCAAAACTATTGTATATATCTGGATGCAAATATATGGATTTTATTAAACAAGGATTGTCCTCGTGGCTAATGCAAGATTACTGTGCTTGGAACTAGTACACGTCCCATTTAAACGTTTTCATTGTTTTACATCGATGCTGTATTTCTGAATCACAATCAAACGTGTTATTGAGGTTGGTGTAAAAATGTACCTAGCGTAGTTCGCGATAAAGACTTGTTATTCGTTAAGCGTGTGTATGTCTGTAGCACAAATGACCGGTATAAACCAAGCAGCGGCAAAGTGCGGTTGACTTTAGGAACCTACGATCGCGGACCTTGGGTTTCAAACACATATTAACTATCAATTTACTCTTGATATTGACCCGTGCACCCGTCTAACTCGCCAGACAGCTGAAATTGAATTTTGGGTCTCCGGTGTACGAAACCAAACCACTGTTTGGTACGATTGACAAATTGGCCGGAAGTATTAACATTTACGAACAATTCCCGCTGATATAATAGATCACCCTTTAACCTCGAACCCATCGTGGAGTTTTATAGAGCCAAAAGGCGAACAGAACGATCCTCGATCTACAATTAAATATCCATAAGCTCCACGAAAAAAACTATAATTTATTTCAGACAAAATTCGCGGAAGGTAACGATACCTCGTAATTACCGTTATAAACAATTAGTCTTCCACTCGCCACGCCGACTTCAAAGTAACGTTTCGTTTGCGTGCCTTCGCCTAACTCGACCGTTGTTTCTCCCCAGATTCGTGAATTATCGTAAATCAACAAGTCACTCGTCTGTCGTCGAGCGATCCATTGCCTGCCTTCGACCATATTTCTTTTCCCCCCCAGAGCATGAAATTACATTACAAACGGAGATTAGATTACGATCGCGGTGTCGAAATCTAAGAAAGAAAGAAATGCCCATCCTAAAGGATCAACCTTGATCCTATCCAAATCAGAATGACAAGCGTATCTCCTCTTTCAATCTGTAACTTCACGTACCTGTGCAACCGCGATTTCAAGTCCAGCTTTGCGCTTTGCAGGGACGCGCCTGATTCTTCGCGGTGCAGCGCGACGATCGTCCTGCGACTCCTGCCGGTGATTTAACGCATTCGAAAACGCAGTTCGCGCCCCAGGGATGGCCGGCAGGAAGGTGTAATTAATTTGCCCGCGTGTTATTGACAATTCAATTATTTGCAGAGAAGTATCCCAGCCGTCGGATTATCCGCGTTCGGCGCGGTCGAGAAACACGGCCGCAAACACCGCAGCAGGCGCCGGCACTCTCTCTCTCTCTCTCTCTCTCTCTCTCCCTTTCTCAGCCTCGCTCTGGTCTCTCTCTCTCTCTCTCTCTTGTTAACCCGCCGTATATTCTACAATATACGCCAGTGATACCGAGTAATTAAGTCGAAACGTTAGCTAGATTAAATTCGAAATCCGGCAGGGCGTCGTTGGGTTTAATTAATTACCCCGCCGAGGGAGCGAACCCTTTCTATTGTGCGCCCTTGTCGAAGCCAGGCCCAATAACGCCGGATGGAATGAGGCTTGAACGCCCAAAGTATCCCTTCGGAAGGACCGGTGTATGTCGTTATCGTTATTGGATCCTGACGCGTTACGTCACGTTGCATTATGGCGCCTAGCGTGGGGATCGCAGCGTGATCAGTGGGATATTGCGCGTTTGCTGTATAGTTAATAGTATACGTACGCCTTTATCATTGTATTAATATAAAGGTGAGACAAGAGGCGAGTGTCGAAGGAACTGTGATGTGAAACAGTCGTTTCTTTACTTCCTTTTATCGTACAGAAACACTGTCTCATACGTCTTGTGTAAATTTGCAGGACGAATGAAATGAGTTTGAAGGACACGAGGGATGGGTTTATCGATGATTCTCTCTGCATTAATAGATCGAGGATACTCTATCGATCGATGCTCGAATGTGTGCAGGATGAAATCCGAACGACGCGCGTCTGGAATAAATTAGAGTGGCTCGAAAAACATTTGCTGATCTAGGATTCTGCGTTCATAGTCCTCGAAATAGGGCTGTGAAGTAAAAATCGTAACGACGGCTCCGAAGTTCCGAAGACAAATCTTCCTACGCGTGCATAATTAACGAACCATTCCCGGTCGGATCTCTAGGCGCAATCTTAATGTAGGTCAAAGCGGAATTAATTAAATTGCGATCGAAGGAGCCCTGCTTATTCGGTCTACGCCGGAGGAGGCGCGAAGATCAGAATTTGATTCGATACTCGAAGGATTCTGATACCCCTCCGCAACGCGTTTCAATCGTCCAGCATTCCGTTCTGACAAATGTCCTTGGAATCGACATTGACGAGCGCTACTAATGTTACTCAGAAATTACAGAAATCCGATAAAATCCCAGGATTCCTCTTCGATTTTATTTCTTTACGACGTTTCTTCGCCGTGCCCAAGAAGAAGGAAGCTTAATCCTGATCTTAAAAAATAACAAATATCGCGAGATTATCGATAAAAGAAATGCAACAACCTTACTTATGGATAAAAAATTTGTCAGATACTCCCATGGTTTATTATATTTAATTAATGCGCTACTAATTAGAATCCTACACTAAATGTGAGATGCAGTAAGCCATTTTTTTCTACAAAGTTTATAATCGCGTTTCAACCTGTTAACGAGCAACCATTGGCTATTAATTTCAGGGAGGGGAGGCGCGTCGAATCGTCGATTTGTATACGGATAAATGAAAAGCGTTAAAGGCGCAGCCGCCACGTACGAATTCCGGAGAAGGCAAAGCGGAAGGACGCGCGCGGATCGATCCTGACGATATTAAGGTCTCGGCAAACGAATTCATCGACGCCAGCGACCTTGAACGGGAAAGCGTGTAATTTCGAGGGTAATTTGTCCGCTCGCGTGTCATTTTCGCATTAACCCCAGCCCGTGGCCGCCTCTGCACACTTACCGCCTCTGTCTGTATGCCACCCACCGCCTGCCTTTAGCCGCGCTACTTCCGCGACTCGTGGGAAAGCACTTTTTTTCAATTGCCTTTCCGTCGCATTTTTTTTGAAAAACGAAGGAGAAACATTTTTTCAACAGCAGCTCGAGGCGTTATCATTACGACTTGTAGGTGAACATTTTTTTTCTTTTTTTTTTATTGTTTTCTCGAAAGATTATTTTGGAAAGCGAAGAAAAGCGATTTTTTCTACGGCATTTTTCGATATGCCACAATGCTTGGGACTTATACTGAAAAAGTTCGAGGTCGTAATATGTTGATTTACCTATGGATTTCTTCATCCATCGTGTCGACCTTACTTCCACCGGCCCGGAACTCACCTGGAAGAAACGAACCTTGGGTTAGACAACTCTTTCAATCACCAGCGAAGATACGATAAGTAAGTACTGCATTTAAAATACATTGTAATCCGGAGAAGTATTTGTATAATTTTATATAATGCTTGAAGAGTTAGCGATATACGAAAATATTGAACGACAACCGATGAAACGAAGAGCCGTGAAGGGATCGAAATGGAATTTTTCGTTCGTACTGCATACGCGTTTGTAAAAAAAAACTTTTATAACGCGTACACATTTTTATAGGTCACCGTTCTACTTTGATAACTGTAATAACGCGCATAATGGAAAGCCATATTTTGTGCACGACCCTTTGCTTTTGTTGCGCTGTGATTCGTGTACATTTATGGAAAAAATCCAACAAACTTGACGAATATCATATTCTATTTTCAAATTACCTGGTCGCCTCTAAATTGAATAAAGTATAACACTATTTTATATTTTAATACTTCTCCGTTGTTTTGGTTGATTTACCAAATAGGGTAAAATAAGTCAAAGTAATGGTAAATACTTCGAGGATTAAAATGTGTTTCATTTCTTCCCGAGAATAATGCTAAAAAAGAGTAACAAATTGGCGCAAGCATTCAAATACTCATAGACTACAACATATATATATACAAATTCCAAGATATAACATCAGCAAAAAGGTATCGCATTCGTCCATTATCGTACAGCCAAGTTGATCAATTCGAGGAATTGGTAAGCGTAGTTCAATCTAAGAAATGAAGAACCTCTCATCCGAGGCTTTTATTCCTCTAAAAATATCACCTGAACGAGGTAAACTCGATTATTTCGCCCGAATGACAAAAGTTTCTTAACGCTAAAGCGATCTCTAAGCAGCTTTCGACAAATATCCTCAACTACGCGTTTGAAGAACGCTCCGGAAGACCTATCCAGGTCTCGTAAGTTTATAAGACTTATTTGACAGCATTAGAAACGTCGGCTAATTTAGAAGCACCAGAACACCAATCTTATAGAGAAGAGCGACTCGTTGGTACGTCCGGTTAAGACGAGAAACCCGCCATGTAGCCCTGATTGCGAATATAAAGTTATCCCAAAACTGTCTTTCACTATCGACACCCAGCTGCAATGTTACTACAAAGATAAAACCTAATCTGCCAAACGCTATATTATTTACTCTCGATCCCCTTCTAACCGTATTCATAATTAGATATAGTAATATGAAACAATAAATTCTATATTATTTATATTTACTAGCTACATTATTAACTCTCGATCTTCTGCTAACCGTATTCATAATTAGATATAGTAATATGAAACAATAAATTCTATATTATTTATATTTACTAGCTACATTATTAACTCTCGATCTTCTGCTAACCGTATTCATAATTAGATATAGTAATATGAAACAATAAATTCTACATTATTTATATTTACTAGCTAAATTATTTACTCTCGATCCTCTTCTAACCGTATTCATAATTCGATATAGTAATACGAAACATCAAATTCCGCTTATCCATTATTTCCCTATAAAACGAAAGCAACTTTTGGGACGACCTGATATAAATGCATAATGCCGAATTCAAGTAGCACGCTTTACATTTGTATTTCATAGTTTAATATGCCAAAGTGTAATACAAACGGGGATGTGTTACATTCGTACAGCGTCTGGTGCCGTGCGACTCCTGGTCCGAGATACGAAACGGCATTAACACGGCACTGTCGAGTATGAGAAAGTGCACGCTCTGTCACGTACCCGGCAAAGCATTTCCGCGCAAAAACTTTGGTACGTTATGCTTGAACTTTATTTATAACGCACAAACTTTACTGCCGCAACGGAGGCCGTAAAGCACGGCCCGTAAAAGTTTAAAGACACAGAATGAAAGTGTAATCTGCTTACCTCCCGACGAAACATTTCTTCGGGAAAGTGTGTCAGCGGCTCTCATCGGCGGTTCTTCAAACTTGCCCGAGAGAGGGAAGATCGTGCGGGGTGGCGCGCGAAATAGGAGCTTGAATTCGTACAGTATGGTATAGAATAATGTGGAAGTAGTATGAAGCGTCGCTCCTAGACATTTTGCTCGATTCGATCGATGGTATTCGATGTAATTTTCAGTAATATTACTGCTGGATAAAACTACAGTATCAGATATTAGCAATGTTGAAATAGTTTGATGAGGATTAAAGGATCTCGCGCATGCGCTTTCGCAACTAATACACTTTTATTTGAGTCTTTCAGTGCACACATCGATTAACTCCATAAAGCAAAAAGTTGAGAGATGCTATGGAATAATGTATATTGTTTTTTACAATTCCTGTTCTAATATAAATTCAAATATATAATGTAGAATGCATAAATACGGATATAGCTTTCATCTAACGGCATATAAAATTAATAAGAAAGAATAGCCAAAAAGAAATCAAAATGGCTTCCGAAATAAATTACTTATTATTCAATGACCAAAAAAATTTTGCCGTTTCACGGTGTTAATCTTTATTATTCCGGAAAGTTATTATAAATATAAAGAGTTATGACTATACCAAGTGCTTTGACGCTTAAATTTGAGACTTTTCAAAAAGTGGAGTTAATCGATGTGTGCTCGATGGACTCATTTACAGAGCAGAATATCTTACGCGATGCGGACGAATTATTTGGCCTCGATCAATGGGAAGGTATGGTTGACTACTGCAGAAAGCTGTTTCCCTTTTCGTGCGCCACCCGGTGGTTACACCGCGAGACTTCTCGCGGTGATGTCCTTCGAAACCGACTTAACACTAAAACTACCCGCCACTTTTCAGCCATACTTAGGTACATCACGATACATCCATTCAGAAATAGGTCAAGGAAGGAATGTTAATGATATGAGAGACTGAAAGAATATTACGATCTACGTACTACGATAAAAGTACGTAAAAAGTAGAATGTTAGAAAATATACCATCAGCGTGTTCCAAAAGTTGTCTAAGAAATAACTGATCCGTCGCTACGACCAATATGGTGGTTCCAGTGTTAAAAACGAGCCACCGCGCGATTAACGTACAGATAAATAACAACCGCCATAAAGGCATCCTTATTTCTCCGCGCAATGAAAAGTCGACGACAAGATGATTTAGCGAAAGAGCGATGGCTGAGCGTGTAATCAAATTATTATCCAAACAAAGTGGCTGCCACTAAATTAGCGATACCAAGGCAAATAATGGTTGAGGCGCCCACCGCACCGATCGTAACTCATTCCCAAAGCGTAGGGGGATCGTACGCGGCTGCTCCCCCGTTTTCAAAGTTTTCAAGTGGACTAATACGTTGAATTAAAGCCACAGAAGCGAATATTTAAACCGTGCAGCACCTCGAGCCCTTTACGTTCCGCCCCCCCATAATTTCCGGAGCAGGCCTCGTATCGCGACCGTGCGTTTCAGCGATGTGATACGTAACTTTCAGATATTTCCGGGATATTACATGCGCGAAAAGGCTACTTTGCTAACACTTTTACGCACGTAACCGCTTCCAACGGTTTAACCGGATTAACTTTGAGGAGAACGAAAGGCGCGCGGTATAATTATTTACACGCAGGAACGAGTTAAAACGTCGGCCTCGTAGGAAATAGGCGGTAATAACTTTACTTGACTTTCCCGTACGATATGCAGGGAGTAACACGAGAACTAATTAAATACGCCGAGGAATAAAAATGTCTTAACGCGAGGAGAATAGGGCCGGGAGGTGAGGTTAAGGTAGTGCACGCGATAAATCGTTATTATCGTTGGAATTCGTACGAAGATCGAAAAGGTCGAGGATCGTAGACGAGGATGATTTCGATCGGATTTTTCCTATCATCGACCTCACTGCTCTGCGCAATTTACTCACTCGCAGTATCGCCACGCAAATTCCAATAGTGCGCGGGGGCAAGATTAAATGGAAGGTGACGCGCGATATAGAGCGGCCGTGTGCAGAGTCCAGGAGCTTAACCGTATTTATTTAGCGCTGCCTAATTCGCGTTTTTTGCCCTCTCACCTCGCGGCTCGTGCAATTTAGTCGCTCGCAGTATCGCCGCACAAATTCCAATAGCGCGCAGGGCCGAGATTAAATAGAGGATTGCTCTCGATGGAGTATGCTCGCGCATAGAGTCCGCGAGGGCTTAACCGTATTTATTCAACGCCGTCTAATTCGCGCTTTTTACCCTTTCACCTTAGGACTCGCGCAATTTAGACACTTGCAGCCTCGTCGGCCGAATTCCAGTAGTGTGCCGAGTCGGGGTTAAATAGAGGGTGACTCGCGATATAGCACTCCGGTATATACAGTGCCACTTATAATTTGCGTTAGAGCCCGCCGAGGAGGCTTTGTAGAGACGCGGAGAGAGCCAGTAGGAGGGGGAGGAGAGAGAAATCTTTGCGCCGCGATTATTCCAGCGCCATCCTGTCCTCGGCATGTGAAAGGGCAGGATAAGTGATACTTCGCATAATAATTCTCGCTAATTGTGCGAGCAGTCGTTGAAACGGGCCGCGAGTACTTAGGCAGCCACGTCTGGGGGCATTATTAAATGTAAAGTCACGCGAAGACGATGCCGGGAGAGGCGGTACACAACGGGAGATAAATTGCTCCATAAGACCGTACTGAATTATTCGGCATAACCCACGTACGAATTTCTCCTTGGACGGCATCCTCCTTACGCGGATGCAAAAGGACATCGAGGCCGAGAGGCGATAACGGCCCGATTCGCTCATCCTGCAATCCTCCGATCGAGCTGCGCTCTTTCTCGCAATACTTCCATGCTCGTGTCGTCATCGTTTCCTTCTTTACCCACGGAGTCGGTTAAACCGACTCGATCTCCCCCAAATGGAATTTTGCAATTTAGAACTCTTTACCTTCCTCTTTGCGACTTTGATTCGATTACGTTTGTATGGCAAGATGAGCATGCTCCAATTGTGTAAAAACAAGAAAAAAAAAATATATTTAATTAAATTATTTTAAATATATCCTATGTATATATTCCGGAATAATCGTATCTGGCTATGAATAGAGAAAGAATTACGACGTAAACAAGCTGACACTCGGCCAAACACGCCAAAGATATAAAACAGCAACGAGCAAGGGTGAAGCTTGGAATAATATATCTGATCATAAGGCACGCGTTCTTTTGCCCATGCACAATCCCGCGGAATTCGAATATCGTCCCTTTCCCCGAGAGTTGTTCTCATCCGGCCATACCTTATCGTGCAAGCTCATCGAGCAATTGGCCGAACCGGTCAAAGTTCGTACGTTCGAGCGACAAAGTGCTCGCATGCCTTGGAAGCTCAAAACGTCGGAAGAATGTTGGAGCACGTGACCCAGAACACGGAAGGTACACGCGCTACCCAGCAATTTGGCCGGCCATTATTCGACGAAATGCGCATTAATTCTGCGCTCGATAAACCTGGTAATTCGTCAATTCCAGAAACGTCCCTCCTAGGATGATGGATCGCCCCGAAAAGAAATCCAGCCGATTGCTGCGATTTCGCAAAACTTTCGCAGCCCCCCGGCATCTCGTTTGCCTAAGGAGATAACCATGCAAATTTGCAATATCTTTTTTGGCACGTCATATCTTCCTCGCAACTTTTCTTGATTTCATATCTCGATTATCATCATACCTTTCCTTTCCTTCTTTCTATGAAACGACGATATATATATACCCTGTACGACACATCGCTTTCACAGCGAGACTGGATTTCCAGTCATTAACAACCGCTAACGACGCAACGTTACGCGGAAATTACTCCCTCGGTCGCAGGGCGTTAAGCTTTTACAATAAAAATCTCTTCTATACGGATATTCGCGACGCGGCTGTACTCTAACCACCATTTATGAATCGTTTATAACACAATTGCATTATAAAAGGAAAGAGAAAATTGGATATAACTAACAGCAATGATGATATGATTCTAAGAGTAGCTATCATCGATAAATCATGGCTGGAAGGACGATCGATTTGAGCTAATAATCATAGAGCATCCATTGGTCCCTGATTACCACGAGTTATACAAAATGGACTCTCCATGACACGAGTTTCATCGTGGATCGCGAAAATACAGACTCTTCGCTAAATTCTTTAGACAAAACGTTGCTCCAATACCGTGCTGTGAGCCGCCCATTTAATTTTCCGGCTGACAGAGAAGGAATTCCGAGGAATTTCCAAGCAGTTCCCAAGCAAAGTCCACGACGACTTTCCGGATCGCGAAAGTGGGGCAGAGCCAGGCCGACTAGAGCGAGTACTTCATTTTCGACAAAATCATTCCCATCCAGCAGCCGCCATCGGTGGCACGCAAAGCATGCGCGTCACGAGAACACAATGGAGCAGAAGAACGTGCACGCGGCCAAAGGGCAAAGGGTGTCCTTCTAAATTTCCTGCGAGACCTGATCAAAATGTGTCCTGAAAAACTAGCATTCGAATATCGACGACTCATGACATCCGAACCATCGGTTCAATACGTCGATGTTGCGAAACGAGGAAGACAGGAAAACACGCAAATCCTCTATTCAAGTAAGAAAGTAGCGTCACGCAAAATCCGAGCCGTAATATTTTATTACGAAGTTATAGGCAAACGGTACGACGAAATCAGGTGGCAAGGATTTGTAGAAGAAGTTTTTGGAATTCATGAACGAGTTCCCTCCTTTAGCCGATTTCCTACATTACCGACCGTATTTCAGGTCCTCGTTAACTGAAGCCACGTTTGCAAGGTTTTCTTCTCGTCCAAGTCAATTTCTACCGGTGTATATGCGCGAGGAAAAATATACGCGATAACGAGGCTCAGGCTGAGGCAAATACGGCAGTCGCCCTGCATCATCCTCAAACTGCCTCGAACGAAGCTAATGGGATATTTTTAATGTGTTCACTGTATGTGGGAGCCACGTTCGCAAAATGCATCCAGATAAAATGATAGAGAGTCCGATAACGATACACCCATCGAAGCAATGACCTCTAATACGGCTGAAATTTCAAGGTGATCAAAGCATCGAACAGCACAGCTCAAGGTTCACCAATCCGATGCGTATTTAATGTAGCGTACAATGCTGACGTGAGAGTACGAAACACGAAAACGGGAGCACGCGAGTGGTTCAATGCTAAAAGTACACGCGGCATTGCTTCAGCGCATTACCAATCTCCCCGCTCGCTCCATAATTTCGTACGAAACTCTTCGAATACGCGGCACTTTCTCGATTTGCATCGAGAAGAAGTGGGTTGAAGTCTGCGATATCCAGGCTGGGTTAAAAGCCGCGATAGCCCCGGCTGCGACACGGAGCGCGCCTTTGCGCGTCGCAATCTGATCCGATTAGATCGCGTGCAAACGCAGCCGCGTACCGCAAGGCCGCCGGTAATAGTTAATTACACGTGACAACAGCCGCCGTCTCGTTATTCTCCGAGGAATAATGGGCCTTTGCTCGCGAGCGTCCGAGCCGAAATGCGAGCGGCAGCTGGTGCTCCTCCTTCGACATCGACGATCCCTTTATGGTGTAAGAACTCAAATCCACCATTCCGCACGACTTTCATTTTTTCTTTTGCTGCCAAATGCACGAAAAAACTGCTGTTGTACAATGAAAAAAAAAAGAGCGGACACGATTGTAGTGTTTTTTTTCTTCTTTTATCATCCTGGCGTTTTTGAAGGTTATACACTGGGAAGTGGCTCAAACTCGACGATCCCTTTATGGTGTAAGAATTCCAATCCGCCATTCTGCATGACTTTCATTTTTTCTTTTGCTGCCAAATGCGCGAAAAAACTGCTGTTGTACAATGAAAAAAAAAAGAGCGGACACGATTGTAGTGTTTTTTTTCTTCTTTTATCATCCTGGCGTTCTTGAAGGTTATACACTGGGAAGTGGCTCAAACTGCAAGCACTCTAGAGTGTTCCGCGGAGCAAAATATATTCATTCACAAAGGTACCCATTAGAATGTACGCGCAGCACGCACACACACACACACACACGCACCCCTTGATACACTCGAGAATTATATTACACGAATAATAATACCCATACTGTAGGAAGTGACGTTTGAATGCGCGTACCCGTGCACGTCGTGTACACGATGAAAGTTCGAATATGTTTTGTTCGTTCAACGCTGTTAAGGTAAATAAGGGGCCGAGGTAGTTTTGGCAGGGCATGATGCGGGAAACACTGTATTCCAGCGTTGTATAATTAGTCTTATTAATATCGCGATGGCTAAAGTTCGTAATTTGTGTTGTTCGTATAAACAGTGCTATTTGGGATTAAATACATGTATACTACAAGCTACTCTCCCCCCCTCACTCTCTCTCACTATATATCTATCTATCCGTCTATCTATCTATATATCTATCTGTTCATCTCTCTGTCTCCCCCCCTCTCTCTCTCTCTATGTAATCCAACAATAACGCCAATCCAAACAAGAACCCTGAGAAATTACTCCCGAATGTGAATTCGGAACAACAACAAACCTTTTCTATCCCCAGCTGGTACTTCATCCCAAATCCGATAACCAAAGATGTCGTCGGTGGACAAACCCGAGCCTCGCGACATAGGCTAATGCGCTACACGGCGGCTATCTCGACGAGCCCTTTCCGGCTGGTAAATAAGTGCGTCAACCTGCTTTCGCGCGATTAACGGGGAAGTACGGAGCCTCCGGCTCGAGATCGCGGGCTGATTCGACCAGGCAGAGCCACTAGCGGTCCGGAGTACGCCCCTCGCGTTATAATTACATTAGATCGTAGCGCGCACACCATTGACGGCCCGTGGCGACGCGCATTTCATTTCATTTTTGTTTTTTTTTTTTTTCGTCCAAATGAAAATCCCCGACGCGGCTGACCTTAACGCGCGACGCTTCAATTTCGACGGCAAGTGCCGCTATGACAGAGGAGGATTTTTCAGCGGCGCTCTTTCGCGTCCATTCCTGGCCGAGCTGGAATTTCACGGGAGGATAATTGCGCGACGCGAAAACGTTCCTGGCCAATGTGGGGGGTGGAGGATAATTTAAAATACCGGCAGGTACGTTTCCACGGTGAACGCCGGGAATCGGATTTTGGGCCTGAATAAATACGGTTGTGCGTAAAATCCGATATGGCCCATATGAATTCTGGCGTTTCGTTTGGAATCAGATTTCGTCCACCGACTACCGACCCTCGAGCTCTGTCGGCGGTGAAATAATGCCTGGTTTCGAATATTTTTATGCATCCTATCTATACTGCCGCGGATCTCTTCCGCCTTTTAATATCAAAGCGCAATTTTGCCTTTGCCTTTGTCGATTTCACCGAAAAGTAAGGTTTTCTAGAAATTCGGAAAAGTATCTTCTGCTCCGACATTGAGAGATTTCGATGAGATCGAGCAAAATCGTGATAAAACGCTGATCGTAATAATAGTCGTCGATATCCAAGCGATTAAAGTAATATTTGAGCTGTTCAATGCGCACATCGATTAACTCCATAAGACAAAAAGTTGAGAAATGCGATGAAATAACGTATATTGATTTTTAAAATTCCTGTTATAATATAAATTCAAATATACAATGTAGTATGCATAAACACGGATATAGCTTTCATCTAACGGCATATAAAATTAATAAGAAAGAATGGCCAAAAAGAAATCAAAATGGCTTCTGAAATAAATTACTTATTATTCAAGGGCCAAAAAAATTTTGCCGTTTAATGGTGTTAATCTTTATTATTCCGGAAAGTTATTATAAATATAAAGAGTTATGACTATACCGAGTGCTTTGACGCTTAAATTTAAGATTTTTCAAAAAGTGAAGTTAATCGATGTGTGCACTGAACGGCTCATATGATAAGGGTAATATAATACGAGAGAGGTAAATATATGCAAAGTTTGGTGCAACGTGATTATCGAGAAACGCAGAAGAGCGGCGAGAGTAACATGGTTTTCTTCGATGTTGTCTTCGCCGATATCAGGCCAGCCGCAATTTGCACGAAGCTTGGAGGGAAAGAAACTTTTAAGCGCTCATTACGGCCTGCATGTTTTTCAATGCACGCTTCCGGAAATATCGGATGCTTGCTCGTATTCCGCTCTGTAACCTTATTCGTTTCAACGATATCAATTAAAATTGGAGTAGCAACGATCGATGTAAATCGAGGTTGAAAATTGACCCACATTTCTATTCCGCCGATTCTGATTCTACCGTAATTGAGTAACGAGAACGTAATTGCTGAGCGATAATGAGCGTGATTTGAATAGAGGTATAAAGTTATAATTATTATTATTATTTGTGCCAGGAGCAAGTTGCAAAACGTAAATCCATGTGTAATACGACTCGAAGAATATCGACAATCCGAGGCGGTCGACAAAACTTAAAAATGCATCGAGCTGCGTAACATTCGACGTACAAAATCGATTTCTAGGAAAAATATTCCGTATTTGGCTGGCATCGTCGCCAAACCAACGATCGTTGTACTACATTTCTCCACAAGATAATTCTGTCGGTGTCTTTCGTGATACGTGTTGATGCTGCACAGTCGTGAAAATGTAGCATCGAAAGAAATATATTTACCTCGTTATGCTTCTTTTCTATTTAAAAAAAAGGCAAGGAAAAGGAAAGGAATTTTATATTTAAAAAAAGGTAAGTGAGGAAAGGGGTATATTTTGCAAAATGTATGAGTCGAGTGCCGATTTTGAAAAGCACGTTTCGAAGGTGATTTGCGAAGTTTTAAACTAGTAATTTTAGTCTCCAACGTGAAAAGCGTTCTGGACGTGCCTCCACTCTAAAAAAGACCTACGGAAGAAAGTTATCGGAAAAAACCCTCCCTATACAGTGGAAGAACCGATAGAGGGACTAAGCGTGCCAAAAAGCACCGTAAATGATCGCTTTAAGAAGCTTCGCGTATCTAAGAATCGCAGAACTTTCCGAATTCTCCCATATTTAACGTACAGCTCGGATGAAACGGGTATCTTGAAAAAATTCTCCGATCAAAAAATTTCCTTATATTAATTTCTCCTCGCGCGGTCCAAATGAAAATACGAGCCTGAGTCTACAATAATCCGCGCGCACGACCGTAACCTTTATTTCGATCAAAACAGGCACTTGCTATGGCAAAAAAGTCCAGCGAAGGTATCGTGTAAATGTAATAAAAAATACACATAAACCACATATGTTCAACGAGAAAGTCTAATATCGGCCGTTGCATCAACTGCCATCGCCAGCCAATATTCTGAAATTAGACGGCCGACTAAATGCGTAGCAACAAAGCGCGAGGCTTCATAAAGCATCTTTGTCTAATGGCGCTCCGAGCAACGCGCGGATTCGCCGATAGTCCCGTACGGAAAATTAATTATGCGTGGCCTATTTATGCGCGATATTGGTACCCAGCGCAATAACGACAAGACTGATACCCGATCGACGATACCGAAGGATGAATGACACCGACAAAATGAATTTACGTTTGGTTAGAGCTGCATCCGGCGGTTTCACGATTAGTCGGCGAGTCTGCCAATTCGGCTGCTCCCCGGAGTATTCGGTGTGTGAATTACTTGTTGGTGGCCTGCTTGATAGCGGCGATAGTTGGATTACTTGTATGCGATGTTTCAGATTGCTAAACCGATGAGTCCCAGGATAATATTTGCGCGCGCACCGGATTTCGCTGAAAGATCGTTGGGGGGCGATACCGACTCCTCGATCTATTCAGAAGACCGCGGGCACGGAGATTCGTCATGGGATAAGACTCCACCGCAAGAATAGACTAAAGGATCGCGGGTGGAATGAAACGATTTTTGCCATTGATTTTGGATCGATGGAAACGCGCAGATTTCCACGCAAAGCTTCGCTTTCAAAATTGCAACCTCGTCAGTGGCCTCGTTAATATAAACGCCTTTTTCTATCCTGACTAAACAATTTTCTACGTGTTAATTACATAAATTCAAAGACCAAGGAGAAAGAGAGAGAGAGAGAGAGAACCGAGAATACGAAGCCTCCCTAATTACTGCCCTCTTCATCCGTTCTCGTCCCGCATTAGCCCTTAGCTTGGTATTTCGGGGTATCGCGCCGAATGGGTCAAGAAAAAAAAGCAGACGAGGAGGTCTTGGGCTCGTTAATGACGGCAACGAGCTCGAGGACCAAGATTAGAAGCAAAGGAAAGGAGAGGAGAGAGCCGCTGCGCGTCCTTCTCCTACGTCGTCGGGCCGAACGACGCACTTATCGCGCACGGCCATCGCCGCGCGGCGGAATTACGGGGGCGGAAGGTGCGACTACGGGTGCATAACGGAGGAAGGGGGAGGGGGGGGGGGCTAGCTTCCTCCATCTGGCCCATCGCGTCCTCTCCTCCTGCTCGCCCCTCCCACCACCTCCCCGCCCCTCCCCCTTCCAGCCCCTGGACCGCGAACCTTTGCGACGCACAATGCGCGGAGAAAAACGGACGTGAAAACCGGCCTCCGCCGGTGGACGTCGCATTACGCGAAACGCGTAACGGACAAAAAGCGACCACCTCTATTTATGCAGCCGCCAGGAGAACTGGCAAGCGGCGCGTGGAGTTCCGAAAACGAGAATTGAATGTGTGGCCGCGATCCTGTGCGGCGCTATGAACATTTCGAAGCGGCGAGAGGTCGTTAAACTCGTTAATCCTCCGCAATCGAAATTTCCATTAGGTTTTGATACCTTGACCATCGTTGAATCCGCTATTCCGCGTGACCTTATGCCCTTAAGGGACGAGCGGTTGAATAGAATTGATGGATAGTTTAATGGCCGAGGAGCTGGCTTTGAATTTGGAATAATCGAGAAATACCGCTCGGTAATCGCGTTAACTGTCCCCGGTCGAAATTTCCTTTGGATTTCGATAAGCGGGCCATACTCAAATCTCCGGTTTTGTGCGATATGGTGCTCTTAGAGGGAAAGAATAAAGTTTGCTATAACCGAAGAGTGAATTTTCGAATTTTTCTAGACAACTTTGAATCGACGCGCTTAAAGCAGCGTCTTTTTCAGCGTGTGCATTTCTAATTCTGCTTCGTGCTTTTTCTGGGATCTCATTACCGACTGTCGGTTACTTTTCCTTTCATTTTATTCTCTACTTTATGGAAAAATAGTACAAGACCTACTCCACTTGAAATAAGGTGGAAATGTTGAGTTCCATTAATTCCCTTGAGAGCGCTAAGTTACTGGAAATTCTCCACAATTTTATCTTCCATCCATATTACCTCTTATTTACTTTAAGATCGCGGTTAAAAGTACTTATAGGTTTAGTTCGAAAGATAAAAAATTAGTCGTTTAGTTGTTACGTTTAATACAAAATCATTTAATATAATATATACCAAAACACAATGTACACTCTCCAAACATGGTACACAGAACGTATATAAAGATTCCAAGCTTGCGAGCTTTCAAAAATCGTGACAAGCCCTAGCCCATTTGTCATAGCGCATGTAATGATCGGACGAGGTTACAGCCGGATTAATAAGTATTATGTCGCGTACTTCGCGTTGTAAAAGGGACCAGAGGGCGGCCCCTCCTCGAGGTTCTCGATTTGCGTACAGTCGAGCACACTCCGGGCTTGCATAGGAATACGCCTGTAAGTACTTCGCCGAATAATCAGAATAATGGTCTTCTTGAGTCGCGTACGTGGACACAGCGTGCCTCCAGGGCATATGAGATAACACGTTGAACGCTTAGTTAGTGGACGATGGACGATGGGGCCAGAAACGGAGTCCCAGGAGAACGAGGACCGCGGTAGAAAGACGGTGTGCGGATTAATTGAAGGGCAAACAACCCACCGTGATTATATACGTCCCTTTTCAACGGTTATAGAACGCATCTATTTCTGCGTCAAACTCGCGTAAGATTCATCGAAAATGTATCTTCCTTCAATATCCGCGTATTTGCCCACTCAGGCGCTGCCTGAAGCGTTGAGACTTATCGAAAATAAACCTTCTTTTAATATCCGCGTGTTTGCTCGGTGAAGTGCTGCCCAAAATGGCGCGCCATATATAGCTTCCTGGAGCTCCTCGCGAAGTCCTCTATGACGGCCAGTTATCGCATTAATTACGAGGATAAAATCGTACGGAAGAGCGCGAGCTCCGGAGCATTTCTTCCGTAACACGTTCGATCCATGACCCCTATTCTAATCGGGCAAAGACGCAAAGCACGTCGGGTATTCGATGGAGCGGTCCTCGCGTTTGCTCGCGCGTGCATGCAGCCTACGTCCGCATCGACGGTTCCAACGGAATATTACATTCGGCATGTGAACGATTTCCTATTAATATTTAACTCGCAGTAACCCCTTTCTGCTCCTGGCTCGAAAACCTTTCGAGGAGGAGGAGGAGGCGCCCGAGAAATATTCCGCGTTATCGTTGCGCGTTCTGTGCTAACATTTGCGGAGCCCTCTCGCGGAGAGCGCGAAGGGGCAAGGGGGAAAATGTTATTTCATACTTTCATCTATCCTCCTTCCGCAACTGCAAAAACCTATTATATTCTCGACGATTCGGCGCTTGTAAGTTGCCTAAACACCGACAGATTTGCCAGCCGCTTCCACGAACGCCTCGTGAGCACGTTACAAACGAAATCCTTACGAAATGATCTCCCTTTCTCTATCACTTTTTAAAGAAACACTTCAATGCACCAAACCAGTATTTAATATAAATGTAACACTCATAAGAGTCTTTGGAATGTTTTCAAAAACTCCAGGATTCTTCCTAGTCCAACGATTATTTTACAATCGAGTCCCTTAAAAACCATAACCTCAAAGTACGAACGCCTCGCGAGCACGTTATAAACGAAATCGTTACGAAATGATCTCTCTTTCTCTATCACTTCTTAAAGAAACACTGCACTCCACCAAAATAGTATTTAATACAAATCTAACGCTCATAAGAGTCTTTGGATTCTTTTCAAAAACTCCACGATGCTTCCTAGTCCAACCATTATTTTACGATCGAGTCCCTTAAAAACCATAACCTCAAAGCACCACAACAACCGATTATAATCCCGAAAAAATCATCCACGATACTTCCTTCGCGCTTATGGCAACGCGGCCCTTATTTTATTATATTTACGATAAAACGACGTTAGAGATCGATGGGGAAAATCGGGCGAGCAAGCAGACGGGAGACGGAGGCGGGCGACGATACATTTGGGGGAAAACCTAATATTTGCCGCCGAGGATAAAATCGAGAACGTCCGACGAGCGGTGGCTGCTATCAATTTCCTTATTAGGATTCCTCCCAGGTACGGGCGGCCAGGGAGAATGGCCAAAATGAGGGTTCAATTACGCGTAGGCACCGTGGATAAAGAAAGGCAAAGGGTGAGGGGCGTATGTGCGCCAGAAGTAAACCAGGGTAAGCGAGGCAAAGCGTGTATCGTGAAGGGAAAGCCGTTACTGGAAATGGAGATTGATGGCGGCGAAGTGAGGGAAAATAATGAGGAGGAAGGAACCGGGGACGCTTACCTTTTTGGCAAAGCTTGGCAAAGCACCTTTTTGGTAAAGGACATTCCGCTGTCCGAAAGAGACGTCGCGCTGGAGCAGCGTTTCCCAAACTTTTTCCTCGCGCAGCTTATTTCTGTTATTTTTATACTTCTCCTTCGTGACCCACTAACGTTTAACTGGCCTATGCGCCGTATTTACTCGTATTTTGGTAGTTCCACGGGAAAAAAGGAGAAGAGCCCGAAAACGAAATACCTAGGTTCGCGAGGTTTTTTTAGACGACCCGGCATTTTGCTCCCCTGACCCGATGCCGGGTCGAGCCTCGACGTCTAGGAAACTCTGCGTTCGAACATCCAACCGAATGTTTGACCGTGTGAGAGAAAACAATAGCTGTAAAATGGAATGTGCACTAGCGCATGAAATAGGTAATAATATGTACTTCGAGGATAACGATGTTTGGATAAAAGTTTAGTCCAAATAAAGCCATTATAAGCGATCTGGAAAAGCAACGCGGAAGTACATTATGTAGAGTAACATCGTGAAGAAGGAGAATCTTTCGTTGTAGGATCTGAACGTATTATTCATCGTAGAAGGGGGATGTATCTTCGTTCCGCTTGGTATTACTAAAATCGAGTAACAGTACCGGAAAAACATTTTGCTAAACTCAAAAGGCACTTGTTTTTTGCCCCCTTTCGCAACGTGTGTAAAGAATCATGAGGGTGCTTCGTTATGAAACGTAAAAAATACTCGAGGCTTGCGCGGCTGCATTGAAAGCTCAACGATAGTTCAAACGGAAACTGGAAGAACATCACGAATCGGAGGCTGAGGCGGATATTCAAAGGATCCGCCTAAAATATCTATTAAAAGGAGGATCGTTGTCAATACAGTTATGCTTGCCTTTCGTGACAAAGAAAAAAGAGAGAGAAATTGGGAAAAGTAAACCAGATAAAAAAATATGGTGTGCAAGAGTGCACGTAAAATGCGAAAAAAAAATTCGAAGAGACGATTGTTGAACTTGTACTCCCAAAAAATTGCATAAAGTCTAAAAAAAAAGCATTAGCAAATTCCCTCACGTTTCACTTTCCTAATAGCATTTCGCAATTGGTGAAAACATAGAGCGTGGAAAGATCCCTACCAATGTGTTGCGCAAAAGCGGGAAGAAAATCTGGAAAATAGTCAACAACTGTTGTGGGAAATATTTCACAATTGGCAGGAATATGCGACACGCAACGAGGTCCGCCACTTTGTTATGCAAAGTGGCGAAGAAAGTCCGAGAGCATAGTCGACGACTGTCGCGAAAAAGGTTTCACAATTGGTAGAAATATACGGCACGCAGAGGTCCGGCACTCTGTTATGCAAACTGGCAAAGAAAATCTGGAAAAATAGTCAAAGGGCTCCGCGCCGCGGAACGAGTCACTCAACGTTCACGTAAGAGAGCGTCATGACCAATGCTGTTAATTCTCTCTTGCTACCTGGCGACTCCTCGCTGCGGTTTCTTAACAGCGAGTTTTCGATCAAAGATCACTTTGGCGTAGCACACATGCAGACTCGTGCTTTCGACGAATCAACGACCGACGCTACCCGACGAATTAAATTTCTCCTCCATTGTTTCCGCGATACGTTCGAAAAATCAACTTCGGGTGTTTCCGTCTATTTCCGCCATCCATAAGGCGCACGATCGAGCAACGATGATTTTTCTAACCACATCGAAGACGCGCCTCTATAATCGAGAACAAACGCGACTTTTGCAGGAAAGTCTTTAAGACATTTCTGAGCTACGTTACGTGTACGCAAAGCCGTAAAACACTGATTTCCCACCAAACTCCATAATCGATAGTATTTATAGACTCTATTACAGAATGTATTATACTTTACATAAATACTCTTTTCCTTGTATCCGGATTTTCGCTTCTCATGACTTAATATTACTCGAATCCACGATTCCGCGATACTTCCCCAATTTAGATTGCGAATAAATCCAAATTCACTCAAGCGTGTTTGCATTATAACGTTTGAATTTTTATTCGGCCTCTTGGACCTTACGAGAAGAGAAATAAAAACGTATATAATATAGAACAGTGGACTCGATGGTCGTATAGCGAATCTTATATTTACGATAATCCGTAAATTCGAGGTTGTGCTGGTTAGTCAATTTCGAGCAAATCGCGCAAACGCAACATTACTTGAAAGCCACCGTGAATAATAAAGGGTTGGGGAAGGAGGAGAGAGAGAGAGAGAGCGACAGAGAGAGAGAGAGAAGAGTTCTTAAACGCCGCGGGCTGGCCACGCTTTATCGTCGCCCTTAAATCGCCGCTTATCGCTTTTCATATCGAGCTGACTACAGCGGAGTGCCCATCAGGCTCTGAAAGGGCTCTTCCGGAGAACTTGGACCCCGAGCACGTAATAGGCGCGATTCGAAATAAGAAAGAACCTGAGGTACCGAGGCACGGCCATGGTAGACTCTTTTGAGTCCAGCACCATTGGTACACTTGTCCGTTTGTTTCATATTCACCATCGAGTGGGTAAGATCGTTTAGCGTAAAATCCTTTACTTCGAAAAAAGATCATATCCCCATCACCACGGCGGATCCATTAACTTTGATCCCGGCCTCTATCGCGACTCTTGAATTTTCATTGAGCTTTACTAAATTAAAGTGTCCGCTACATTCTTCGCGGAAGGCGGAGGAGTGTTTGAATAACGATTAACAAAGTCGAATGAAGAAACGAAGAAAGAAAGCCTGGTCTGGTTCCTTGGTATTTCTGAAGCATGAAAGTGTCCGTGGCAAAGTGTAAAACTTGCTTAGTAACAATAATAACAAATGAAGGGAAACCAATTTTAGGGATAATCACAGATTAATCGTATATCATACAAATATGTATATATTTATCATTTATATGTATTAAATGTATTATCTTATAGACGATTATATATTACAAGTAATAATAATAGATGAGACGAATAAATATCATGGACACGATCGATGATTCTTGTCAAGACTTCGATGACGAAGGATCGTTTATATTCCAAAGTCAAGAAATAAAATCTGATCGTTGACTCAAACAGAATCGAGAGCTTTTCGCGCCAGTTTTGAAAAAGAAAGAAAAAACAGTCGTTGCGATGATCTCTGGAAATCCGCGGGGAAGAATTCGCGATCAGCGCGTAAGAATATCTCGAGGGCCGCGAGAGAGTGGCTTAAACGATGCTCCTTTATGCATAAAGCACTGCGAAATACCTCCCCTCCAAGTAACGCCCACAAAATTTAGCATTCGCCTACAGTTTCCAGCTTTAAAAGAAGGGGAGCACCAAGGAAATGAGAAGACGACGTCGTTGCTCGGGACTGAGTTTAATTCATAATGGAAAACTCGGTTCAAGGTAGAGAAAGGCCGTACTTGGTATTTATGCCACTTTTCTCCGCGCCCAGCCGCTGATCTGCGAACCGCAAATCGGCGGACGATCGGATATCCGATAAACCGACAATAACCTGCCAACTACAAAGTTGCTTCCATTACACGAATTGGAAAGTGTATTTCAAAATTTTCACAGTGCGATACACATGTAAAAAAAGGAACGATCTGGTTAAAAAAAAAAAATTATTTTGGTTGCTAGCCAAAAGTGTATGGAGCGGAAATAAAACATGGCAATAAATGGTAAATATATAACACGGGTGGTTTTTTATATAACGAGGCTTTGGATCAAGATGCATTTAAGCTATTCTGGATATAAAGTTTGATAGAAGATTCACGCCACATTGAGTATTCCTCGCATATTTTTCATCTAAAACCAGTTTTATACAGATTTCTAATTTCGATAAGTGCAAGAAACGAGCTTAAGTATAACCGTATAAAAGACTTAATTTTTCACTAATCCACGCGATACTGAAGGTTGGAAAAAATTAACCTTTGTGGTCTACGTAATTACAAACTTGCATTGTCATAAATTCCCTTGTCGACTTTAGCTTTCAAGCAAACTAATAAGTACCTATTGTTTTTATCGTAATATTCACACGTGCAAATACAGTACTTCGAAATTTCTTCCAGTACCTATAATCAACAGGCACAGTAATTCCCGATGTGTTTCAGAGTACCTCTTCCCCATGCAAAAATATCAACATGACACGTCATGTTTTATGTATTGCAGATATATTGAAAAATAAAGACGACACTTCGAACGTAATTCGTCCTTTGATCTACTTTTGCTTTGAGGACTTTTTTTTTCGAATATGCCGATAATTAGCACGCCCATATATACGATGGAGCCGAACACGGAAATATTGGAGCCAGCGGGGCCGCTTCGTGCCAGCTCTTGTTGACATCGATATTGTTTTCCACAAAGCCCGCCCCCGCCCCCCCCCCTCCTATGCGAACCTCTCACGCAATCTACGCGATATCGATAAAACAATTCCACGTGGTTTCGTATGCCATCACCTGTGCTCCTCGCGCTCGATCAACGAACCATTTCCTTGCACAAAAGTTCCGTCTCCCTGCTCTTATAGCCGCGGTACGTGACAAATTGAAGATCAGTATCTTCGATAAGGGATAATCCTCGATTTCCTGAAGGATCATCCCTTACCCTCGTTGTTAATGGAATACAATTTGTTCCCCCAACGTTGCCCGCCTGTTAAAATCGGTGACCGTGGAAAATAGTATCATCGGGGATTTTTTCAAGGATCATCCCTTACACTTACTCCGACTGTCAATTCGGGAAGATTCGATTTATCAAGATTTACTTGCCTATACAAAAAAATATTGATTCAGTCTCAAGGTTTAGAAATCAATTTCCGTGGATCATGACGATACACTTCGATTATTTTAATATATATTAGGATTAAGGGAGATACCATTATTTGATTACACACCCATTGTGATTATATTGGGTTGTTCGGAAAGTCATTTCGTTTTGTTTTTCGTTTTTCACCAACCAAAAACTACTGTGTAGAATTAATAGAACTTTTTCACACACAAGCCTTGCAATATCAGCTCT
>JBCFXI010002384.1:0-23742 GCA_038496175.1 Ampulex compressa | reverse complement strand
GTTCGGGTCGAGAGGATGCTCGCAAAAGATGAAGAGGAGGAAGACATGGATATATAGGTATATCGAAAGAGAAAAAGAGAGATGCATGGATGGATATACAGAGAGAAATGGAATGGAAGAAGAAAGATATAGATAGGTACATGCGATAAAGAAAGAGATAGATGGCTAGATAAGGAGAATTGGTATTAAAAGGAGAAATACATAGATAGATAGATAGAATTGGAATGAAAAGCAGAAAGACATAGATAGATACGTGGAAAGACAGAAAGAAAAAGAGATAGATATATAGATAGATACATAGATAGAATTGGAATGGAAAGGAGAAAGACAGATACATACGCAGACAGACAGAAAGAGATAGATAGATATATAGATAGAATTGGAATGAAAAGAAGAAAGACAGATATATACATAGACAGACAGAAAGAGATAGATAGATATATTAGAATTGCAATGAAATGGAGAAAGACACGGATACATACCTAGAAAGACAGAAAGAAAAAGCGATCTAGAAAGAGATAGATATATACATAGATAGAATTGCAATGAAAAGGAGAAAGACAGATACATACATAGACAGACAGAAAGAGATAGATAGATATATAGATAGAATTGCAATGAAAAGGAGAAAGACAGATACATACATAGACAGACAGAAAGAGATAGATAGATACATAGATAGAATTGCAATGAAAAGGAGAAAGACAGATACATACATAGACAGACAGAAAGAGATAGATAGATATATAGATAGAATCGCAATGAAAAGAAGAAAGACAGAAAGAGATAGATAGATACATAGATAGAATTGCAATGAAAAGGAGAAAGACAGAAAGAGATAGATAGATACATAGATAGAATCGCAATGAAAAGAAGAAAGACAGAAAGAGATAGATAGATACATAGATAGAATTGCAATGAAAAGGAGAAAGACAGACAGACAGATAGACAGAGAGGGAGAGTAAGACTCAATGGAAAAGTGAGAGATATAGATAGATACATGAAGACACGTGGAAAAAGAAAGTGTGAGCGCGAGGAGAGAGAGAGAGAGAGACACGGAGAGAGAGTGAGCTTGCCATTCAAGGTTGGCCTCTCTTCCGTCGTGTCCTCATTTCAAGTGCTGACAATCGGAAAACTGGCGGATTCTCCGAAGGACCGAGACGCTTTCGCTTAATTCCGAGTGTGGAACCGAAGCCAAGGTCGCTTAACCCTTTGACGCTCGAGCTTTCGCTTAACGCGTATATCTTTAAAGGCAGAAAGGAGAAATGTGGGGCGGTTGATAAATCTGATCTTCTTTCGTGGACCAGCATTACGAATCACGAGTCTGATAATAGATAATAGACCTCGTAATAGTCTTCATAATAGACCTGATCTTCGTCTGAGCCAGCAAGTGTATTCTTAATCAATCCCATTTGTTTTTGAATCGAACAATTCGTCGAACGATCCTATGTATTCTTATGCTATTCTGATCATCTTGGGCGTGGAATTTTTTAAATAAACCAATTAATTGATTAAGCAGGCGTTAATTAATGTAATGTTCGAGGAAAAATTTTTTAAATAGCGGGATATATGGTTGATGGATTTGATTTGCTTTCACGAAACGATCCAAGGTATCTTTGATTAGATCTTCTTGTATATAATTCATTAAACAACTCAGTACTTCGTTGATTAATCTTACTTTCTATGAAAGATACCCTATGAAAGTCGATATACTTTTAACCTATCCGATCTTCTTTCGCAGGAAATTCCTCAAAGAACTCGATATATACTCGATCGATCTCATTTGCATTCGCATGAAAAATTCGCCAAGCAATCCAATATAACGTTAATTAACTCGAGCTTGCGTAGAAAATTCCTCAAACAAGCCGATGCATCGTTAATTAATCATACGTTCTGCTCAAAATTCCCTATGGAAGCTGATATACTTTTAATCCAACTGATCTTCTTCCACAGAAAAACTAGGCAATCACTAAAACTTAGTTTAGACTCTCTTTCATCATCTGAAAATTCACTCTACTCACAATCGCAATCTAAAACGCTTTCTAACATTTTTCTAAGTCCTTTCGCATTATCACCACGACATCCTTTCGCTGCCATGACGATTACTTAAGTCAGTAAAAAAATACGAACGAAGAAATTATTTTTAATTTGATAGGAGACATTGTGTTAGGAATTATATGCATCATATGTCAGCATTTTAATTCAGAATTTATATAAATATCATCTATGAGATAAAACCTAAATTGTATGATTCAACAGGGTTTGGTTCGTTCTGTGTTAAATACGAAGCTATGTGTATATAGACATTATAATTTTTTAACACTACCTCTTCTATAAGAATGCGTTTAACACTGTTATAGTTATATTATATACATCTACGCTTATTCCATACATACGATACTATAAAATGTTTTATATAATCAATCCTACAATTTTTGTACAATCGTATTAGGTCGAGTAATAAGTAACTACTGTTTTCCAATACATTCTACTTGCTACTTGCTGCATCGAAAGTAACTTACGACTCGACCTAATGGAATCAATAAATTCTTAAAAGACCCTGTGGCTTAAACGTAAGTGAATAAATAAACGTCCTAATAAATAAATCCTAAAAATAAACGTCCCAATACATAAATCACACGCATTTATACCCAACACTACAACACGATGTCCTCAATTCCTCATACAATGCATGCACCAAAACTATAGCCAAAACATTAATTTAGCTTTTTCTCGAACCCATACACCCACCACAATATCAACCATGTCCCAATAAACAAATCACACCAATATAAAAGTGTCTATAAAAATAATCAAACCGCATCAACAAAATGTCAATATCAAATCGATCCTTTCAAACAAAAAAAAAATGATTGAAAGAAAAATGTATGCTCAACACTACAGTTCCTCATATAAAACATGCACCAAAAAGTGCCACTATGCTCTCAAAACCTCACGTAATTTAACACTAGCCACTTTCTAGGCATATTTAGAACACTACGTAGATCTTTAAAAAAAAGAGGAGAGTAAAAGGAAATTCTGGTAAATCAAAACGACGAACTAAATACTGCATGAAAATCATGGAAAATCTCGAAAAATAGATCCTTATAAATCGCTGCGATTTTTTAAAGGAACGACTGACCAGTCATTTTGACTGGTTTGGTAGTCCTAGTGTTAATAATCCTAACCAATCCGGCGTTCTTCCAGGTGGTTCTAGCCCGTCCCCAGGGCGCCAAGCCTCCATCCAGGCCCGAGGATCGCCCTAGACGCTTTCAAGGACACATATAGACAGAGCCAGGGACTCGCAGGGTCCCAGGATACGCGCTGCGCCTCGAAGTCGCGAGGATGAAGGCCTGGCTGGGTCCTAGGCTCGTCAGCAGCTCCGTCACCTAAGGTTTCTCCATAAAGACTCGCCTGGCTAACCGAGAATGACCAGCGTATCCAGCAGCACCGACCCGACGGAGGTCTCCTCGGTCGACGTGACGACCCTCCTCGATGGCAGCTCCACCGAGGAGGAGGCCTACGCCAACAGCACCGAGCTGAGCAACGGGGAACTCGAGTGGCCGGACCTGCCAGTGGCCATCCTGAAGGGCTGCATCCTGGGCTCCATCATCGTCACGGCCGTCTTCGGGAATCTCCTCGTCATGGTCTCCGTCATGAGGCACAGGAAGCTGCGCATAATCACGAATTACTTCGTCGTCTCCCTGGCGCTGGCCGACATGCTGGTCGCGATGTTCGCCATGACGTTCAACGCGAGCGTCCAGCTGACGGGGAGGTGGCTCTTCGGCTACTTCATGTGCGACGTCTGGAACTCCTTGGACGTCTACTTCAGCACCAGCTCGATACTGCATCTTATGTGCATCTCGGTGGACAGGTACTTGTTGTTGTTGGATTGGGGGATTGGTTGGCTCTTTGAGGATGATGATTGGTATTTGATGATCGATGATGTGTGTGTGATAGATTTGGGGTATTCTCTGGTATTCTTTGAATGATTGTTGTGGTAGAAGCTTGATGCTGAATATCATGTGTATATTAGTGGACTGGTTGTCGTTGGATTGGGGGATTGGTTGGCTCTTCGAGGATGGTGGTTGGTATTTGATGATCGATGATGTGTGTGTGATGGATTTGGGGTATTCTCTGGTATTCTTTGAATGATTGTTGTGGTAGAAGCTTGATGCTGAATCTTATGTGCATCTCGGTGGACAGGTACTTGTTGTTGAATTGGGGGATTGGTTGGTTTTTTGAAGACGATGATTGGTATTTGATGTGATCGATTATGTGTGATGGATTGGAGGTATGTGATTCTAGAATTTCGTGTAAGTTCAGGAGCAGACTGAGTCACTTATCAATCTCTGGTATTCTTTGGATGACTGTTGTGGTAGAAGCTTCATACTGAATCTTATGTGTATATTAGTGGACTGGTTGTTGTTGGATTGGGGGATTGGTTGGCTCTTTGAGGATGATGATTGGTATTTGATGATCGATTATGTGTGATGGATTTGGGGTGTGTGATTCTAGAATTTCGTGTAAGTTCAGGAGCAGACTGAGTCACTTATCAATCTCTGGTATTCTTTGGATGACTGTTGTGGTAGAAGCTTCATACTGAATCTCATGTGTATATTGGTGGACTGGTTGTCGTTGGGTTGAGGGATTGGTTGGTTGTTTGAGGATGATGATTGGTGATCGATGATGTACGATGCACTTGGAGGATATTTGTATAAAGTAATTTTAACAGCAAACTTTCAAGTCACTTCTCAATTTCTAGTGTCTTCTCGATAATACTAAGCCATATTTTTGAATCGACAAATATGCCGACCATTGATTTCCTCGAAACGAGAGAAAATCGACTTGCACCACTTTCAAAATAAACGGGCCATATAATAAAGCGTGGAATTTTGAGAAAAAGAAAAAACAAGAAGCGGAAGGAAAGTTATACATAATATGTATAATATATTATATTATAATAAATATACGGATTTGTCGAGTACGTTGAATTATTAGCGGTATTCGAGGAAAAGGATAGGATTTCCAAAAAATCGTGCTTGTAAACAGAGCGGTTCGTTTCGTAGAAATGTTGTTCTCTGTTTTTACAAAAAGTCGATCGCTTTCTCGAAGAATTCCCGGAATAATTAATTCGTTCCTCGATTCCTGAATTTAAGTGGAATAATACGATCAAGCTAACGATCAGGAGTGACGTTAGGATTAAAAATGAAAATGGAAAACAATCGTTCGATATTCTTCCACGAACACATTGAACGAACCATCGTCAAAAGACATTATATTTACGAATACTCGTATTCGTCGACTTGTAGCACGAAAATAGTCAAGGAAGAAAAATTCTACGGTCAGTAAAGCCAATGATTTCTTACATCGAACAAAAGATATCCACTCGACTCTGTTTAGATTCGTTTCGAAGGGATAGAAGTCCGCGTATAGAAGTTTGAGGGAAAAGATTCGCGTATTCGGTGCAACTTTCAATTTATCCCTCGATAAAGTTCGATATTTTGATTTTCTTACGAGAAACTAGCGACGTGTCTATAAAAAAAACATTCATTTCCTATAAATCATTCGTGCTTAAACATTCGGAGTGATTTTATCCAAAAGTATAGAAAAGTATTCAGCGATGAAGTATCGAAACTTATTTCCAAGAAAACTTATTCAACTTACTGCGAGGAGAAATCGAATTGCATCGATCACTACTCAGGATCAAGAAGACACGATCATATCTTTCGAGAAACTCCGAATTAATCGAGCAATGCTCCATTCCATATACAATGTTCGTAGCGATTTTATCCAAAAGTATGGAAAAGTATTTGTGTCGTTGTTAATGTTTTCTTACACCAAGCAAAAGATATCGACTCGACTTTGTTTAGATTCGTTTAGAACAGAGGACTAGTGACGCGTCTATCAAAAATCTGTATTTCGCATAAATTACTCGTGCTGAAATATCCGGAGTGATTTTCAAAGTGTGGAAACCTATTTCCAAAGTTATTCAACGCGGGGAAAGGAGAAATCGGATCGCATTGGAGTACGCGGGGATTAAGAAGACACGATCATCTCTTTCGAGAAACTCCGAATTTATTACCGAGCAATGCTCAATTCCGTGTACAATGTTCGCACTTAAAAATTATCTACAAGTCAATTTTACAAAGTTTCGCAGCCATCAGCTCGCTATTCCTCGCGATCTCGAGAACACACCTTGATCGCGAGGAACACCGATTGCCCGGGTCTCACCACGTGGAGGTTGCTGCGACAGAGACCCCCCACCCACCCTCCATTCCACGCAACTCACTCGTACCTTAACTAAACGCAACCCACTCATATCTTAACTAAACGCAACTCACTCACTCCGTCTCGCGAGAACACGCCGAGCATTCGATCCATTCCGCTGTTCACACATCTTTCAAACGCGTAAGCGGTGACAAAACTCTGCAAAGAGAAAGGAGAGAAGAGAGAGAAGAGAGAGAAGGGAATACCGCGACGCGACGAATTCTTCCAAGAGCACCCAGGGGCCTTGACGAGCACCAGACGGGCCCGACGGTGACCCTAAGGAGCCACCAGGGAGTGGTAACCAGGCGAAGCGCACGCTGGGTCAGGCGCGACTGAACCAACCCTGCGACGCCACTCCCCTTAAGGCGACTCCCCGTTGTCCGCCGGGAACACCGCTGGCACCGACAAAGCAGCCTGGGGCCACCCAGAAGAATTCGGGACTCTATGCTCCGCACAAGTGGAGCGCAAGGACGAGCGTGACTCGAAAGCTAAAGAGAATTGCACCGCTCACTGTTCGAAAGCTCTCGCATACCACGCCTTAAACTAGCTCGCATCATCCCTCCATACCTTAATGCTAACCGCTTAATACTAGCGCTCTTCTTCGTTCTTCTTTCTTCTTTCTTCGCTCTTCTTTCTTCTATCTTCTGAGCTGAAAGCTGCTAAAGGGAAAATTAGTGAAAGTTAGTTAATTGGGCAGGGGGAGGCACAGAAAAAAAATACGATAAATGAATAAAGGGGGGATGTTGACTCTTCGCTGGGACTGCGAAGAATGATCGCTGTCGCTCCGCGCCGCCTTATATAGCCTCGGGAGAAGCAGCGCTGGTGTCGAGGCCTGGGATGGTTCGAAATTGAAAAATTTGATTTTCTCAACAGCCATCTTGGCTCGAGTCTTTGTTCTTGCATTGCTCGTTGTCTCAGATTTCCGGGAATTTTCTCGCGAGACCCTCGCGAATCCTCGTTTTTTCTTTCTTCACGCTCTACTTTCTCTCTTGGGAATTAATTAAGGATCGATTTAAGCGTCTTTCGATTGGATCGACCTGAAGAGGGATCGTACTGGGCTATTCTCGAGTTTGGTTTTTTGTTTATTGGCTTTTTATTGACAAAATGCAAAATGCTGGACTAAGTTGGCACGCAGGTTGTTAATGGATCCTGGTTGTGTCGTGCTGTTATCGTGTGTTTTTTCGCGTTTTACACCGAAAAATGAGCGAGGAGTCGAGCTCGATCGTTGCTTCTTTCTGTGAATTGGAGTGGAGGATGGAAATTTCGAGGGAAATGTCGCATGGTCTGCTCGATGGAATACAGAAAGACTTCTCTTGTGTTATATCAAGTTATTGACGCAAAGTTATTAGCACGGTCATTAAATAAACTCGTCATTCTCTTATATTCGTTCTTTTTAATACGCGAAATCGATCTCGATTCTAGAGACGAATAGAAATTGCGAATATGGAATACGGATAGAAATCGCGAATATATAAGTGGAAGGAAGTGAATGATACGAAAAATCCAAAAGTCAGCTATTTCGAGGATATACACCACTTTTTATTCAAAAGCAACGATCCTCGAAAAAATACTTGAACCTAACCATCCATATAAAGAATAAAATCTTAATCAATCCCCTATAAATTCATCACAACTCATAATTTATGCTCCATTATATTTTCTCGAATACAATAATCCTCTCGAATAAAAGTCGCTAAAGTAATTTCGTTCCACTCGTTGCCACAAAATTGCATCTTGATCCTCGGATATATCAAGCAAATAAGTTTATCCAGCGGCGATTCTTGCGCGATTAATTATTTTTTGCGCGATCGAAGCGTCTTTGTCGTTTATCATTAGATGTAAAACTTAACTTCCGCAAGTGGCAAAGGATATACGATACTTCGAATCGTAGATGTGTGACTAGTTTTATGTAATGTATGTAATAAAACGTGGAATATTGAAAGAAAAAAAAGGAGAAGCGGAAGGAAAGTTGTACGTAATATGTATAATATATTATATTATAATTGATATACGGATTTGTCGGGTACGTTGAATTATAAGCGATATTCGAGGAATAGGATAGGAATTCCGAAAAAACGTGCTTGTAAACAGAACGGTTTGTTTCGTAGAAATGTTGTTCTCTGTTTTTACAAAAAGTCGATCGCTTTCTTCGAGAATACTTGGAAAGGAAAGCTTCTGAGAAATAAAACGTTCGTTGAAGGATCGATAATGTAAACACACCGGTAATCGATCATCCAAGACAAATTTTTGGCAAAAATAGCGCTAATTTCTCGAATTTTTATTGAATAGTAAATCTTGAAGCGCGAAGATATTCTTTGAACCTCCGACATTGCATGCGCCATTTATTTTAAAAGTGGTGTAAGTCCATTTAAGAAAAAAATGAGATATCGCGTAATTTATACTTAATTTAGTTGTAAACTTTTTGTTTATGAGTAATCAGCATTTAATACCTTGAAATATACCAACGCTTTGTTCGATTTAATATTGACTGATAACAGAGATTGCTTAGCCATCGATTATGAAAGTGGTGTAAGTCGAATTTCGATCGACAAGTGGTGAGGTCAGTGGCTACTGCTTTTTACCTTTGTGCAATATACAAAACGCAATTGAAAAACCAATAAAAAGAAACACTAATGGAGAAAAAGTAAATTAATTGGAAATATATTGGATGAGATTTTGGATGAGTCGAGTACGTTGAATTATTAGCGGTATTCGAGGAACAGGATAGGAATTCCGAAAAATCGTGCTTGTAAACAGAGCGGTTCGTTTCGTAGAAATGTTGTTCTCTGTTTTTACAAAAAGTCGATCGCTTTCTCGAAGGATTCCCGGAATAATTAATTCGTTCCTCGACTCCTGAATTTAAGTGGAATAATACGATCAAGCTAACGATCAGGAGTGACGTTAGGATTAAAAATGAAAATGGAAAACAATCGTTCGATGTTCTTCCACGAACACATTGAACGAACCTTCCTGAATTTAAGTGGAATAATACGATCAAGCTAACGATCAGGAGTGACGTTAGGATTAAAAATGAAAATGGAAAACAATCGTTCGATATTCTTCCACGAACACATTGAACGAACCATCGTCAAAAGACATTATATTTACGAATACTCGTATTCGTCGACTTGTAGCACGAAAATAGTCAAGGAAGAAAAATTCTACGGTCAGTAAAGCCAATGATTTCTTACATCGAACAAAAGATATCCACTCGACTCTGTTTAGATTCGTTTCGAAGGGATAGAAGTCCGTGTATAGAAGTTTGAGGGAAAAGATTCGCGTATTCGGTGCAACTTTCAATTTATCCCTCGATAAAGTTCGATATTTTGATTTTCTTACGAGAAACTAGCGACATGTCTATAAAAAAAACATTCATTTCCTATAAATCAGTCGTGCTTAAACATTCGGAGCGATTTTATCCAAAAGTATAGAAAAGTATTCAGCGATGAAGTATCGAAACTTATTTCCAAGGAAACTTATTCAACTTACTGCAAGGAGAAATCGGATTGCATCGATCACTACTCAGGATCAAGAAGACACGATCATAGAGAAAAACGATCAAGAAACTCCGAATTAATCGAGCAATGCTCCATTCCATGTACAATGTTCGTATTTAAAAAAAAACATGTACAACTCAATTTGACACCACTTTCAAGATAAACGGTCCAAGTATCTAAAGCGATCATCCTCCAAGACCATCATAACGATCCATTTCGATCATCATTTGCTTAAATTAATCACCATTTAAAGATTGTTAGAGGAATTTGCAATTCGCGCGCTTCTCATTGTGTGCCTATATATATATTCAAAAATTCCTCTAACAAATATATATATATATATGTATCTATCGGGTCGATAAGTCGATCTTCATTCTTTTCTCTATAAACATGCAAGGCATGTAAATTCTATATATTAAAATCTTATTTCATCGCAGCCTATTTTGTTGCTCTCCCATCGTAACTCTGGACAGGTTATAGTTGGGGGTTTAATGATTATTTTTATGTATTTTTCTAGTTTAATTTCTAATGAAAAATTAATTTTTGTATCTTGATTAAAATTATTATTTTTGGTGTTTTTAATAATATTATTGTTTTATTTAATATTTTATTATAATAAATTTGATTGTATAAAGTTTAATATAATTAAAATTAGGGATTTAAGATTAAAAAATTTATATGAGTATAGATATATAAATTCAGGTTTATTATATATTGGCTACAAAGGGCGAATATTAATTTTATCAATATTATTTTTGTTAATTATTTTAATTAGTGTTGTAAAATTATGTACTATAAAATATTTTTCTATACGTAAATTTAAATATGAATAATAGATTTAAAAGAATATAAAAGATATTTATATATATCATTGTGTACCTATCTATCTATCTATCTATCTATCTATATATATATATATATATCTAGATCTATCGGGTCTATAAACATGCAAGGCGTGTAAATTCTATATATCAAAATCTTATTCCATCGCAGCCCATTTTATTGCTCTCCCATCGTAACTCTGACGAGGATTCATCGTGAAACAAGAACCTTTGCTCGACCTGTCGACAGATACTACGCCATCGTGAAGCCCCTGAAGTATCCCATCAACATGACCAAGAAGGTCGTCGCCTACATGCTCCTGGCCTGCTGGATATCGCCGGCCATAATCTCCTTCGTGCCGATCTTCAACGGCTGGTACACAACCGAGAAGAACAGCGAGCACAGGCACAAGCACCCTGAGCTCTGCGAGTTCAAGGTCAACAAGGGCTACGCCATCCTATCCTCGAGCATCTCCTTCTGGATACCCTGCACGATAATGACGCTTACCTACCTGGCGATCTTCAAGGAGGCGAACAAGCAGGAGAAGCAGATGCACAGCAGGATGGGGAACGTGATGCTGCTGAGCCACAGGCCGAGCAAGGACCTGAACAACCTTAATGGCGAGCTGAACAGCGCTGGCTCCTCCAAGACGCTGACCTTGAACGAGATCAGCACCGACCACCTGCACACGCCGACGAAGGACAAGAATATGATGAAGATGAAGAGGGAGCACAAGGCGGCGAGGACCTTGGGGATCATCATGGGTACCTTCATCCTCTGCTGGCTGCCGTTCTTCCTCTGGTGAGTTTTGGTCTGGTGTTCTTTTACTTTGGGATGATCTTGGATTAGGATGAGCCTTTCTTCTTTTTTTTTTATTTTCTTTGGTGAGTTGGTGAGTCGTGTTCTTTTATTATATTTTGAGATGATCTTGGATTAGGATGAGTCTTTCTTCTTTTTTTTTATTTTCTTTGGTGAGTTGGTGAGTCGTGTTCTTGTATTGTATTTTGGGATGATCTTGGATAAGGATGAATCTTTCTTCTTTTTTTTATTTTCTTTGGTGAGTTGGTGAGTCGTGTTCTTGTATTGTATTTTGGGATGATCTTGGATAAGGATGAGTTTTTATTCTTTTTTTTATTTTCTTTGGAGAATTGGTGAGTCGTGTTCTTGTATTGTATTTTGGGATGATCTTGGATAAGGATGAGTTTTTATTCTTTTTTTTATTTTCTTTGGTGAGTTGGTGAGTCGTGTTCTTGTATTGTATTTTGGGATGATCTTGGATCAGGATGAGTTTTTATTTTTTTTTTTTTATTTTCTTTGGTGAGTTGGTGAGTCGTGTTCTTGTATTGTATTTTGGGATGATCTTGGATTAGGATGAATCTTTCTTCTTTTTTTTATTTTCTTTGGTGAGTTGGTGAGTCGTGTTCTTTTATTATATTTTGAGATGATCTTGGATTAGGATGTTTATTTCTT
Organism: Ampulex compressa; assembly: GCA_038496175.1. Taxonomy (NCBI): domain Eukaryota; kingdom Metazoa; phylum Arthropoda; class Insecta; order Hymenoptera; family Ampulicidae; genus Ampulex; species Ampulex compressa. The sequence continues at coordinate 11,683 of JBCFXI010002384.1, read as the reverse complement.
GGGGTGTAATCAAGATTATTTAATGGTTTTTAAATATTGTATGTATGTAAAGGGACTTGATTTGTGGAAAGGTGAATTTTATTTCCAAAAGGTTAAATTCCATTGATAAAAGTCTGAATTCCATTTGCAAGAAGTCAAATTCCACTAGCAAAGAGCTGAATTTCATTTACAAAAGCCTCAATTTAACTTATAAATCCTCTACGACACTGCTGTTAAGAGGATAAGTGCCAAAAACTTTGTTAACAAGTAAAGAACCAAAAACTTTGTTAAGAACGTAAAGAACCAAAAGCTTTATTAAGAGATAAAGAGCCAAAAGCTGTGTTAAGAAATAAAGAACCAAAAACTATGTTAAGATGTTAATTGCCAACAACTTTGTTAAGAGGTCAATAGGTAATGAACCAAAAACTTTGTTAAGAGATTAAGTGGCAAAAACTTTATCACGAAATAAAGATCCAAAAACTTTGTTAAGAAGTAAAGAATCAAAAGCTATGTTAAGATGTTAATCGCCAACAACCTTGTTAAGAGGTTAAGAGGTAGAGGTAAAGAACCAAAAACTTTATCACGAAATAAAGAGCCAAAAACTTTATCACGAAATAAAGATCCAAAAACTTTGTTAAGAAGTAAAGAACCAAAAGCTATGTTAAGATGTTAATCGCCAACAACCTTGTTAAGAGGTTAAGAGGTAGAGGTAACGAACCAAAAACTTTATCAAGAAATAAAGAACCAAAAGCTTTATTAAGAGATAAAGAGCCAAAAGCTTTGTTGAGAAGTAAAGAACCAAAAGCTATGTTAAGATGTTAATCGCCAACAACCTTGTTAAGAGGTCAATAGGCAAATAACCAAGAACTGTGTTAAGAGATTAAGTGGTAAAAACGATGCTTTATAATCCCAGGTACGTGATCACGTCCCTCTGCGGCGACACCTGCCCCTGCCCCAACGTCGTGATAGCGATCCTCTTCTGGATCGGCTACACGAACTCGGCCCTCAACCCGATAATCTACGCGTACTTCAACCGGGACTTTCGGGAAGCCTTCAAGAACACCCTGCAGTGCGCCTTCTGCTCGCTCTGCAGGCGGGAGCCGTCCGATCTCGAGGCCCTGGACTTCCGTCGGCCATCCCTAAGGTACGATCTGGTCTGAAGCTCTGGAGGTACGCACTCTGATCTCTTTCTTCTTCCTCTTCCTCTTCCTCTTCCTCTTCCTCTCTTCGTTTCATCCTCGAGCTTGGAAGCCAGAGGGCTATTTATTCTCAAAGGCATATCTTCTTCCCCTTCTTCTTTTTCTTCATTTCTTCATCGATCCTGGAAGACAGGGACTGATTATTCTTAAGAACAGGTCTTCTTCTTCTTTTCTCTCTTCATTTCTTTATTGATCCTGGAAGGTAAAAGACTGATTATTTTGAAGGGTGGATTTTGTTCTTCTGTCCTTTCCTTTGATTCCTTCATCGATCCTGGATTGTTTTCGAGGCCGGATTTATTCTTCTTCGCGTTTCTCCTCATTTTGAAAGTAACAGGTTCATTATTTCCCTTTTTCTTCTCCTTCTTTTTTTTTATTATGGTGATTTAGAGTTATATGAAGTGTTTGAGAGGTAGCGAAGGATTTTATTTGCTTAGATCGATGGTCGTTGGATAATTGGCAGTGAAGTAAAGTGCAGAAGGTATTTGGTGAACATTGAGTACACGCGATAATTGAACTTTTGTGGTGATTTGATTAATTGGCTTTCATAGAACATCCTCAAGGTACTACCTGGTCTGAAGCTTTGGAGATACGCGCTCCAATTTATTTTTTTTTCCACTTCTTCGTCAATCCTGAGAAGCAACCGGCTAAGGAGGTTTGGTTTAAGAGCTGTGGGTTTCAAGGTGCTTTCTGTATTACAATATACGCGATTGGAAAAGTTGGGATACTTTATATGTAATTGGAGAAGTTAGGATCGGCGAAACTTTTTGGGTATCACAAGGAAAATTAGGGACCTTGGAATATTCCATAATACATGGAACACTAGGGACATTGGAATATTGCATAATACATGGTAAATTCAACTCCTTGGAACCTTGCATATCGTATGGAAAATTTGGATGTTATAAATTGTCCAAGGGAATTTTAAGCAGGTCGTTTCATCGTTCATTTTCGATACTGACCGCAAAACTTATTTATTCTAGGAGCTACTGTATTAAACTGGATCCCAACCACCATAACTACATCCTATAGGAAATTACATAGAATCGATGGATGCCATTCAAATCTCGTATCTTCCATGTCAAAGCCTCTATAAAACGAATTTGATACCATTCTTAAAAAAAAAAAAAAAAATAAAACAGAAGAAGAAAAAGAAAGAAGGAAGAGAAAAAAGAATTCAGTAGTATTAACATTAACCTCTTAGCTACGGCTTTAGTCGCGCTTTGCACTATAAAAGCACATGAGAATAGAAAAACAGTTGAATAAATTCAACACGTATATTTCCATGTAATAAATTAAAGAAACATAGTAAGATAATATAGTCACGCGCGCTTTAATATTCAATAATACAAGTCTGTACGATATATTTAAAAGCATCAGAGTCCCGTGTCGCGCAGCTATTATAATCGCATATCGTTTCAATCGACGCATGCGCAGAAGCGACTATAGTGGCGTACCGTTGAAAACAGCGCATGCGCAGAAGCCACTATGTACCGTTGATAATCGACGCATGCGCAGAAGCCACTATGGCTGCGTGCTATTGACAATGACGCATGCGCAGAAGCCACTGTGGTGGTGTACTGTTGATAATGACGCATGCGCAGAAGACAGTATTGTGGTACACCGTAGCTGAGAGGTTAAAATGAAAGAGAGAAGACTGTAGGGAGGATGCGTTTGTTCCAGGTACGACGACCGTACGAAAAGCATATACTCGGAGACTTACATCAAGCACATCGACCGTCGGAGATCGAGCGAGTTTGGTAGCAGTCTCTGAGACGAAACAAAGTTTAGGTTTTAAGCCTCCAAGCGGCATGCGCGCATCGACACGAACATAAACACACACAGGAACACACACATATACAGAATCGTATGATCATATTAATTACACGAGGCAAGGAGTAGGCACACACGTGACTGTACAGGACGTTTCAAAAGGCTGCCAAGAAATGTCGAGCTAAGAGCAAGTCGATGTATCAAGATCAATTTCCAGGCTCTTATAGATATTCTCAAGATCAACGAAGTATTATCAGAAAATCGGGACTATTTTGCGGAATTATGCTAAATAATTGCGGTTACTTATTTCACGCAGGCGACTCGCCTGTCTGTCCTCCTCTCGGTTTTATTTTGCTGAATGTTTATAATAAGACGCGCTGGAATTGTGGCTGTAGGCTTTGGTGTTGATAAGCGCGATTGATCGTGAATGGAGCGATTTTTAAACAAGAAATTATGCTCTCTGAGGTATTACTGAGTCCTTAGAATACTGTCTGCATTGTAATCTACATATTCAAAAACGTGGCAATGAAATGCTGTTGATTAATCAGAATCGTAGTGCAAATGTGACCAATGTGCAAAACTTTCAAGGATCGTCGAGTGTTAATTGCTCGCGAAATTATTGTCGAGCTTTTATGGACTTTTATGGATTTGATGGCAACTCGAATCGAGTTGTTGTCTTTATCATAAAATCATGAGCCAATCAAAATTGCAAAGTTTGCTCTCTTACACTTGGCATCACGAAAATCTCTCGAATCCACGACACACGACTTTCCATGCAGGCTCTGCGCATTCTCACTCTGCTCAGAATAAAAGTTGCTCTATTCTCTCCTTTCCTTGCGCTTTTTAAGTTTCTTGGTAACCTTTTGGAACACCCTGTAGATTTATATATATATATATACATAAATATATATACACGTATGTTCGTGAGTATACGTTAAGCTGTCTGAGGAGAGATCCTGCGTCGTATTGCCAAACTTTATTGGATTTCTCGTCTTTCTCGCGCAACGTGTCTGTCTTTATACATATATACATATTCACATATATAAACATATACATATACATACATACATATAAATAAATAAATAAATAAATAAATATATATATATATATATATATATGTATGTATATATCTATATGTATATCTGTATGTATATGTATATTTATATTTATATGTATATGCATATATGTTGGTCCATCCCCCAAAAGAAATCAACTCGCCCCAGTTTCTCAAGAGGCACCACAAAAAATTCCAATATAATATTCTACCTCTTCGACTCGAATTCGATTGGAATTGACCATTTTTCGAAAAAAAATATAGACAGCTTTGATTCCTTTCCACACCAGTGCAATCCATAAAAGGAGAATTCGCGTTTCTTTTTAATTATGAAGAAGAAGTCGAAGTTTAATTACGAATTGGATCACTACGATTGCACCAAACTGAATAATTATGATCGAATGAAAGAAATCGAGGTTTAATTACGAATTGAATCACTACGATTGCACTTAATTGAATAATTACGATCGAATGAAAGAAATCGAGGTTTAATTACGAATTGAATCACTACGATTGCACTTAATTAAATAATTATGAACGAATGAAAAAAATCGAGGTTTAATTACGAATTGGATCACTACGATTGCACTTAATTGAATAATTATGATCGAATGAAAGAAATCGGGGCTTAATTACGAATTGAATCACTACGATTGCACTAAATTAAATAATTACGATCGAATGAAGGAAGTCGAAGTTTAATTACGAATTGGATCACTACGATTGCACCAAACTGAATAATTACGATCGAATGAAAGAAATCGAGGTTTAATTACGAATTGAATCACTACGATTGCACCAAACTGAATAATTATGATCGAATGAAAGAAATCGAGGCTTAATTACGAATTGGATCACTACGATTGCACTAAATTAAATAATTACGATCGAATGAAGGAAGTCGAGGCTTAATTATGAATTGAATCACTACGATTGCACTTAATTGAATAATTACGATCGAATGAAAGAAATCGAGGCTTAATTACGAATTGAATCACTACGACAACACTAAATTAAATAATTACGATCGAATGAAAGAAATCGAGGCTTAATTATGAATTGAATCACTACGATTGCACTTAATTGAATAATTATGATCGAATGAAAGAAATCGAGGCTTAATTACGAATTGAATCACTACGACAACACTAAATTAAATAATTACGATCGAATGAAAGAAATCGAGGTTTAATTACGAATTACGGGGAGACGACGAAGCTTCCACGATTGCAGTTGCAGCTGCAGGAGTAACGATAAAGAAAAAAAAAAAAAATGCAGTCACACTGGAATCACAATCGCCGCAGTTGCGATCAGCGGGTTTCGCCGCAAAATTGGATTCGAGTTTTGGCGGGAAATTCGATTGGGGGTTTTGGCCGCGCGTTACAAGTTTGATGCCTGATTAAACGCGCGAGCCTCGAAATTCGATTCGAGATTGAAATCTCACAGGGCGATGGAGGATCGTGTTTTCCAGCAGCACTTTAATTACAGCCCCGATGCAGCTTCGCAAATTCGACTTTGCGTGCGCGATTTAATCGCAAGGATTTGCACGGAACTTCTGATTCGCTTTGGGATACACTCGCGATTTTACTGGAGCTCGAATTGCATTTGATTTGGACCACGACGAATTTTTAATCCCGGATTCGATCATCAACTTTATTTATTATTGAATTACGAGGAAACTTTAATCCTGGATCTATCGACTTTATTTATTACCTAGCTTCTTGTACATTTATATTTATTAATTTATTGTTTTGTAACATGCGATGTAAGATCGAGAGCCTCTTTTATTTTGTACGTACGAAGAACTTTTGATTCGGTGTGCACTGATTGTTATTATTATTATTGGATTTGTTTTTATTACTCGAATTGAAGTCGATATGAGAAACACTTTTCTAAATTATTGGAATTTTACTTAAGGACGTTTTAGAGGAGTGAATTTTATGTTTTCAGGTTTGATTTATAATTTTTATTAAAAAATCTTTGTACATTAATGTTGAGGAGTGGCGTTTAAGTTGAAGCCTCGAATCTCTTCCCTTCCAGAATAAATTCTGTGTCGATTGTAAAATTACAGGGAAATTATGTTGAGACATAATTTTTAATTCAAGACAGAATTTTCGAAGCTATTCGCTATTAATTTTATTTATAAATAAAATCGTTCAAAGTGGATCGATCACAAAATCATGAAAAAGGCAGCAATTTTATTCCAGATAAATATTTCGAATTTTAATTATTAATCTTATATTTAAATGGAATTCTTCGATCACAAATTTCTAAGAAGTCATTCAGTAATTTTATTTAAGACAACAAATTTCAAGGTAATTCATCACGAACTTTATTTCTCAAACACAATTACACAAGTTTAATCGACCATCATCAATCATCAATCTCATCGTCACTCACTCGCCACTTATATATTCATTCACATTCATCATTAATCATTCCCATTCGCTTCACCATTACTCATCATTACTTCGATGACAACTTCCATAAGCGAAGCTACGAAATTGAATCATCAAAACGAGGAACACTTCAATTCAAGACGAAGATCCTCCAATAATTTCAATCCAGAACCAAGTTTCGAAGTCAGCCAATCGAAACTCGTCGTTCAACTCTTCGAGGCAGAGAATTTCAGGATCAAAAATACACTCACGTCGCACAGGAATTCTATCCTGCTTTAAACAAACAACAATCGGTATATTTTTATTAACAAAGCTAGAACATCGTGTAAAAACACAACACACAATTGCCAACATAAGGAATACATCGTTCGAAGACACTACCAACCGCTCAACCAAAATCAGATGAAATAAAGATGAAAACACAATCAACCAAAATAAGATGAAATACAAACACTGCAAGACTTCGAGGTGGGACTAAAAATGTCCCAGCACGAAATTCATCGAGAATGTGGGACACTTTCGGTCCCACTCTGTCTCGAAGAGTTGGACGAAGTTAAACGATGGAAGGAGGGGTGTCCGATTGAAGTGCTGAAGAAATCAAAGAATTGGGGGATGGATCTGGCGTTTGGAGGAGCATCGAGACTCGATGGACGTTCGCGAGGATGGAAAGGCGATCGATGGCCTCTCAGAGGGGCGAGAAAAGGCCCAGAATTGGGGGCGAGCAACGACGAGGGTGCCTCGTTAGGCTTCGTTAAGGTATCTTCGTAATTCTCCCTTGTAGAGCCGCGAGTCTTACCGAAATTACAACCCTCCTGAACCACCAGGACCGACGGACCGACCCTCGGACGCTTCGTGAATGTCTCTTCTAGGGGAGGAATATTGCTGGCTAATTAAGTGTGGTTCTTTTTTTTTTTTGAGAGGGGAAGGGAAGAAATTAGTGTCGAATGCTTCGTGAATGTCTCTTGTAGGGGTGGAATATTGCTGGCTAATTAAGTGTGGTTCTTTTTTTTTTTTGAGAGGGGAAGGGAAGAAATTAGTGTCGAATGCTTTATGAATGACACTTATACTAAAGCAATATTGGTTGTTAATTAAGTGTGGTTCTTTTTTTTTTTTTAAAGGAAAGTGATGGAATTAGTGTCGAATGCTTTATGAATGACACTTGTACTAAAGCAATATTGGTTGGAAAGAGTACTACACTTGTACTAAAGCAATATTGGTTGTTAATTAAGTGTGGTTCTTTTTTTTTTTTGAGGGAGAGGGGAAAGGAAGAAATTAGTGTCGAATGCTTCGTGAATGTCTCTTGTAGGGGTGGAATATTGCTGGCTAATTAAGTGTGGTTCTTTTTTTTTTTTTAAAGGAAAGTGATGGAATTAGTGTCGAATGCTTTATGAATGACACTTGTACTAAAGAAATATTGGTTGTTAATTAAGTGTGGTTCTTTTTTTTTTTTAAAGGAAAGTGATGGAATTAGTGTCGAATGCTTTATGAATGACACTTGTACTAAAGCAATATTGGTTGTTGATTAAGTGAGGTTCTTCTTTTTTTTTTTGAGAGGGAAAGGGAAGAAATTACTGTCGAATGCTTGCTGAATGTTTCGTATACAAAAGCAATATTAATAATAGAGTAAACAATTTATTGTTTTTTTTTACTGACTGGTTTGGTAGATCCAGTCTTAAGAAGCCATGAATTTCGAGTCTAGCTTCGGTATTAAACTCGAACTACATTTCTTTTCATTTCAAATCTCATCGAACTCTCAAAAAATGCATCATTGCAATGTAACAGTTCAAAAAACCACGATTTCGAATTTCGAGTCTAGCTTCGGTATTAAACTCGAACTACATTTCTTTTCATTTCAAATCTCATCGAACTCTCAAAAAATGCATCATTGCAATGTAACAGTTCAAAAAACCACGATTTTTAATCAAAACAACTGAACTATCGACTGATTTGCTAATTCCAATCTTAAGAGGCCAGGAATTTCGAGTCTAGCTTCGGTATTAAACTCGAACTACATTTCTTTTCATTTCAAATCTCATCGAACTCTCAAAAAATGCATCATTGCAATGTAACAGTTCAAAAAACCACGATTTTTAATCAAAACAACTGAACTATCGACTGATTTGCTAATTCCAATCTTAAGAGGCCAGGAATTTCGAGTCTAGGCTCGGTATCAAACTCGAATCAAATTACTTTTCCCTCTCGAAGCTCCGATCTCGAAGCGTCGTCGAGGCGAGGTCGTCGATCGAATTGTCGAGGCAATAATCGTTAAGCGGTGTTTAGCGCAGCTTCTCCCTCGCGTGGAAAAGTTCATTCGCATAAGTTATTTCGTCGGGGCGGCCTTCCTCCCCGGAGGGTCGCTAATCGCTAGGACCGAACGACGACGCAATAATCATTAAGTACGGTGTTTAGAGCCGCTTACTGTCTGGGAGAGGAAATAAAAGTTTGTTATGCCCCTTGGAACGAAGGACGAGGCGGCCGCCAAATGTTTTGGCGCGTCTGGATAAAGAAGTGGAGGATTGGAGTTCCTGGGTTAAGGAAGTCCTCGAATTTACCTTCGAGCCTCTCGAAAGGAGACTGGAGTGTTCTGGGAGGTCTGGTTGGTTGAGGAGAATTGGAATTTCTGGGCAAAAGTGTTTTTCAATCTTTTTTTTTTTGCGAGGGAGGAAAAGAGGAAAAGATTTTTATGTTTTTAGAGGTTGGATATAGAATTTGGAATTTTTGGGGGATTTTTTTGGGCGTTTCAAAAGGTGTTTTGGGACATTTGGTTGAGGAGAATTGGAATTTCTGGGCAAAAGTGTTTTTTAATCTTTTTTTTTGCGAGGGAGGAAAAGAGGAAAAGATTTTTATGTTTTTAGAGGTTGGATATAGAATTTGGAATTTTTGGGGGATTTTTTTGGGCGTTTCAAAAGGTGTTTTGGGACATTTGGTTGAGGAGAATTGGAATTTCTGGGCAAAAGTGTTTTTCAATCTTTTTTTTTTGCAAGGGAGGAAAAGAGGAAAGGGTTTTAATGTTTTTGGGGGTTGGATATAGAATTTGGAATTTTTGGGGGATTTTTTTGGGCGTTTCAAAAGGAGACTACAGTGTTTTGGGACATTTGGAGGGAGGAAAAGAGGAAAGGGTTTTAATGTTTTTGGGGGTTGGATATAGAATTTGGAATTTTTGGGGGATTTTTTTGGGCGTTTCAAAAGGAGACTACAGTGTTTTGGGACATTTGGTTGAGGAGAATTGGAATTTCTGGGCCACAGTGTTTTTTAATCTTTTTTTTCGCGAGGGAGGAAAAGAGGAAAAGATTTTTATGTTTTTTGGGGTTGGATATAGAATTTGGAATTTTTGGGGGATTTTTTTGGGCGTTTCAAAAGGAGACTACAGTGTTTTGGGACATTTGGTTGAGGAGAATTGGAATTTCTGGGCAAGAGTGTTTTTTAATCTTTTTTTTTTTGCAAGGGAGGAAAAGAGGAACAGATTTTTATGTTTTTAGAGGTTGGATATAGAATTTGGAATTTTTGGGGGATTTTTTTGGGCGTTTCAAAAGGAGACTACAGTGTTTTGGGACATTTGGTTGAGGAGAATTGGAATTTCTGGGCAAAAGTGTTTTTTAATCTTTTTTTTTGCGAAGGATAAAGAATTTGGAATTTGTAGGCGAAGGAATTCTTTGAATTTTATTGAGCATCTCGAAAGGAGGCCCAAAATGTTCTGACAAAGAATTGGAATTTCTGGGCAAATGTATTAATTTTTTTTTTGCTGAAGCAGAAAGATGGATTCGAATTTCTTTGGGAGGTTTGGATAACAAAATTTAAATTCCTTCGAATTTTTTTTGTGCCTCTAGAGAAAAAGTGTCCCAACCTTCCAGATGCTCTTTCAAGCATTCAAGTGAATCGCCAGGAACTCGAAATTCGCGCCAAACCTTTGGCAGCCCTGAGAATTGAGATTTGCCAGCGCTAGGACTGAACGACGAGGCAATAATCGTTAACTACGGTGTTTAGAAATAATCCCCCCTCGGATTCTCCGCTCCAGGTTTTTCACAATAAATTCACCCTTTTGGAAATGAAACTTACCCTTTAGCAAATGAAATTCGTCCATTTGCAAATTAAATTTACCCTTTTGCAAGTGAAATTTGTCTTGTTGCAAATGAAACGCGTCTATTTGCAAATGATATTCATCGATTTACCCTTTTTCAAATGAAATTCATCCGTTTGTAAATGAAATTGATTTACCCTTTTGCAAGTGAAATTTGTCTTGTTGCAAATGAAACGCGTCTATTTGCAAATGATATTCATCGATTTACCCTTTTTCAAATGAAATTCATCCGTTTGTAAATGAAATTGGCGCTTTTACCAAGTTAATTTTACGCTTAAATCCCATTTGCAAAAGGGTGAATCTCGTTTGCTAAAGGATGAACTTATTTGCAAAACGATGAACTGCATTTGAAAAACGATGAACTCCATTTGCAAATGGATGAATCTATTGGCAAAAGGATGAATCTCATATGCAAAACGATGAATCTCATTAGCAAAAGGATGAGCCTCATTTGCAAAACGGTGAACTCCATTTGCAAAACATGAATCTCATTGGCAAAAGGATGAACTCCATTTGCAAAACGATGAATCTCATTGGCAAAAGGATGAACTCCATTTGCAAAAGGGTGAATCTCATTTGCAAAAGGATGAGTCTCATTTGCAAAAGGATGAGTCTCATTTACAAAAGGATGAATCTCATTGACAAAAGGATGAACTCCATTTGCAAAACATGAATCTCATTGACAAAAGGATGAACTCCATTTGCAAAAGGGTGAATCTCATTTGCAAAAGGATGAATGTCATTGACAAAAGGATGAACTCCATTTGCAAAAGGATGAACTCCATATGCAAAAGGGTGAATCTCATTTGCAAAAGGATGAACTCCATTTGAAAAACATGAATCTCATTGGCAAAAGGATGAACTTCATTTGCAAAAGGATGAATCTCATTGGCAAAAGGATGAATCTCATTGGCAAAAGGATGAACTCCATTTGCAAAAGGGTGAATCTCATTTGCAAAAGGGTGAATCTCATTTGCAAAACGATGAACTCCATTTGCAAAACATGAATCTCATTGGCAAAAGGATGAACTCCATATGCAAAAGGATGAATCTCATTTGCAAAAGGGTGAATCTCATTAGCAAAACGATGAATCTCATTGGCAAAAGGGTGAATTTAATGCGAAAAACCCCATAATCGCGGCTCGCACTTCCTCTGTGATAGGGACGTAGGAAAATCGATGGACAAGTCGAGAGACTCGCTACT